>OU015497.1:53285290-53560290 GCA_907164885.2 Dolomedes plantarius | reverse complement strand
TACTGTAACCCAACAAGCGTAACATAAACATTTCCAGTATCTTATTTCTGTGAATGATTGACAACTACAGAGACATGATATTTTTGCTATTTTAAATATCCATCTACTCAGGTCAGTGACATATATACTATATATATATATATGAAGAACTTCGAAGTCTGATTTCATTTCTAAAAAGACAAATTTTCTTTGAAGATTTAAATTCGGAATACGTGGGCTGATAAGGATATACGAAGACCTCTATGAAAGTTTTTCTTGTCTAATATAACGTTCAATATTTTATTAGTGCTATAGAGTAAAGGAGATTCCAAAAATTCCAGAGAAATTTAAATTCTAATTCTTTATTTAATTTTTGTTTGATAATTGCCCCAAACTGCTCTATTGTTATATGATTCCCACTTTTTTAATTGGAGGATTATACTTTTTTACATATTCATGTTTGAGAATCAAAAAGTGCCTTTTTTTTACACTTCTAATTTTGTTTTTGTAATATTACAAACAAATTTCAACAAATTTTATTATGCTATCTAGTCACAAAAATAGCTTAATGTATAAAAAAAATCGAATTTTTTTTAGAAACCGTAGTATCTGAAGTAGAAAAAATTTTCTGAAACTTTTGTATCATATTTCACATTATTTTAGTCCTTCAGTAAATAATATTAATAACTAATGACAAAGATAGTTTGAATACAATCTTAAAATTCATTTTCTAAAATCAAAATATGATAATATTTTACAGAGATGCTAATCGTCATGTAAAAATTCAGAATAAAAATTACTTTTAAGTCTAGAACCCTAAGTTTGTATAATATTTTTCGTCAGTTTTTATGCCTCTGAAAGTATTTTCATCGGATGAAGTCCTAAAATATTCCGCTGGAAAGTGCATCGGTTAAGAAGATTATTTCCGTGGTCATTTATATCCTTAGTTGGTCATTCATCTTCTCAACATATCGTCGATAAAATTCTCTTTCGTAAAAGCAAGTGACTTCCAGTATTTTAAGTAAAGGAATGGAGTAAGGAATGTCTGAATTTTTATTCTCTTTATTCACAAGATGAGAAAATACAAACACGAGAACGACGAATTCCGTCCTAATTAATGGAATAAATAAAGGATACATTATATTTAATTGTGTAATGCAGTAGCAGTTATTCTGACTTCAGATATTTATATTATTTAAATAATATATTCACAGAACCTTTATAAAAAAAGCACCGTAATGTTTAGTTTATTGAAATATCGATATATTAAAGAGTTAGGTCAGACACACATATAAGTAATTTGACAGACAACAAAAAATTATTTTCTATTGCTTGTCCTACATAATTTCTCTTTTAATTTTTAACGATTGCAATTGTTTGTTACAAGTTCAAAACGTTGTTACTACTAGGTGAGGATGACTAGGTGAGGATCCAAACTCCAAGTTAAATGGATGAACACGAAGGTGTCTGGCCTACTTCTTTGGAGGTTTTAGTTAATATTCGAACCTATTTTCGACGTATTCTGTATGGTTGTTAACCTCCATAGTAGGCTCTCCACAATGTTCCAAAGCTTAATTCCTGTAGGCTCTAATTCTCCATTATAACACCTGGTTAATTATGGATATCAACAGACAAGTTGGTTTGCTAATTTTTGGAGCCAATAAGATATGGCAAGGTACATAAGGAGTAATTAGACTATATATTAGCCAGTAAAATGAGGAGGAGGGTCATAAAATTGTTTTTCTAGGAGAAGAGAATGCAAGGTTCAAAGTAGTGAACTCTATTAATTCTCGAAGAAGATAGACTGGAAATATAAAACCCACTCTTATTTTTCTGTTGCAGAATTAGAAATATTTTTATAGTTATTGCTAATGAATCATATATTGAGCCTTAATTGCCAGAACAAAAAATACGGAAAATAAGTACTCGTTAGGGGGATCTTTAAATTCAGTGCTAAAATGACAAGGTCCTTAACTAAAAATTCAGTAATCGAGGCAGCGGTGCATTTTATAAGGCTCTGCGCACATTGCACCATCTTCATTTGATTTTCTTCTATTCTTTACCACTGAAGAAATCTTTTAACTATTGAGTTGTATCAATACTTTCTTTTTTTTTACAGATTTTCTTCGTCTTTCAGTAAAAATATTTTAAAGGCTATATTCATTACTTTGGAGTATGTAACTCTAGAGAATGAGGAATTTGCACATGTGGGGAAAATGCTCATTTCTATTTTTTATTAACAGATTGGTTATCAAATTGTTCGAAAACATCAATTAAAACGTATATATAGATCTAAATAATAAGAATTTTAAATTTAAAATAAGCGAAAAGTGTTGAAAAATCATGTGACCTCAAAACGCTACGTGATTGGTTCTGACGTCACTATGCACCATGCTTCAATGTTTACATTTGTCTAGCGCGAGATTCTACGTTTCCTCCTCTTAAACTAACATTTTAAAATCATATTTTTTTTCTAATTTGGTTTAATTTTTCTAATTTTAGTTTGTGGCTATTGTTTATTCCCCCTTTTTTTTAAATTATATTCTATCGTCGTCTTTATTCTTAGTTTTATTTCTGTTTTGTTTACCATGGCGTTATTACCCGGTTTTGCAAAAGGGCAATCTGACAACCTGCCTAAAATGGATTCATTTGCAGTGTTTTCCTTTTTGGGAAATAATCCAAGTTTTATGGGAGCAGAAATACGAGGATTTAAAGTTCAGAGGGATGTATATATTTGTTTGCATTTTTTATTCTAGTTATGTAATGTAGATTGTAGAACGCTGACGTGCGTTGTACTTTACACAAACTTTAAAGTTACACATTGTTTATGCGTATTATTAAATTAATATCGTACTCTAAAAGTTTAATAAACAGCTTCTATTATTATTCATTCATAGTACATGTTTAATTTTGTAGAATTAATTAGCTCTGCAACATTACAAGTAGTGTCTGTTATAGGATATTTAGTATTTTTAATTGTGTATTAAAAAGTTGACAGAAATTAAAAACACTACTAAATTTACGAATGTGTTCAGTGTTCTGCATTCATATCATAGAAATATGTGTATTTTAAATGGTAAAGGAATTATAATAAATCTGAACTATGCATGATAATTAAACTTTTGACTAATCACATACTAAGTGGTGCAAAGAAACAAATGTTTACTACTCAAAATAATTTTAAACAATCCTCTAACTCCATAATTTTGTGTTTTAAAAACACATTTTAAAATTAATGCTTTAGTACTTAGAAAGTTACTTTTACTTAGATTTGGACGATAAGGCTATGGAGATAATGCTGTAGGATATGTTCAGGTAAAAAGGGATGGAGACATCTGTACAGTCAATGCAAGGGTGACACCAGAACATAATGTCACAAAAAAGACTTACAGTGTGGAACTCAAGTTGAATGAAAAGGAAGAAAATGTCCTTTCCGTCCAATGCAATGATTGTGCAGCATCTTTGGATGAGTTCCTTTATGTATTATATTTAATTTTATCTAAAAGTTTTAATGATAGTGTGTTTGGGGTAGATACAATAGACCATCCATGGTTAGCTTTCCCCGCTTTAAGTAATTTATAAATAATTAGAAATACTTCAGCAGTTATAAAAAAATCTTTTTAATACAATACTTTATACATTTTATGTAAAAAACTAGCACCCAAAACTAGTGTAAAAAGATTAATTAAAAATAAACTTACAAAATAATTAATATATTTTACGCTTTTGTCACATTTTGCACACAAATTGTATTTATTTTAAAATTTCATCACCTACCCCCAACCCAGCATCTGGTGAATTCCATTGTAACGGACGAAACATTCACACACAAAATAAATAATAAAAAGATTATGAGATGCATATTAATGCTTCAAAATAGGAGAATATTATTTTTTCCTGATAAAACCAATTCCTGATAAAAACTAAAGATAAACTTGACAGGTTTCAAAATTTATTTCTGGTGTATTTAAGCTGAAAAAAAAATCTTTAATGTAACGGATGCTACATAAAATGGAACATCATTTGTACTATAGCATCATAAGATAAAAAAATCTGTGAATCTATTATGTCAATTTGTTCAAAAGTTTTAAAAATAACATCACAAGACATGCCTGTAATTTATCAGAACCTTGACATAAAAAATCAGTCATTTTTTTCTGTAATAAAAAATATTAAAACTATTTGTAACAGATGTTACATATAATACATGATGCTGCAACTGTACCCTTAACTAGGCTATTTATATTCAAAACAGTCACAAACATGCATTTATTTTACTTTTATAGTTTTTACATTAATATTAAATTTACTCCAATTAAATTCAGTGGCATAATTTACGTAAGTAATAAGGTATAAAAATGATAACTTTACTTGCTAAAAAAACTTACAAATAGATATTTTCCCATTACATCCCCTACAAAACAAACTTAATATAAGGAAAAAGCAATAGTACGTTCTAGTTCTAGAGGTCATAAGCTTTCCAATGATATATAACACTTAATAATTTGTTTAAAATGATTTTCTTTCGTAATGGTTTCATGTTAGGTGGAATTCACCATCTGGAGAATATAACTCATAACAAAACTCGTTGTGTTTACAAATATATTTAAATATTTATTTAAGTGGAAAATGTCAAAACTTGTATTTTAAATTCATATTTGCTGCAATGATTTGGCAAATCATCTGTATCACATTAAAACTCACAATTATAGCTAAATTAAAAAATTATTGAATGAGGATTTTTTTTTTCGTCGCGTTTCATTGCAACTGTCCATGATTTCCTTTTGACATTATCTGTTGGAACACTAAAAAAAAGCTTTCCAGGTGTATTTACCGTTCTGCTTGTGCAGCAAGGTACTAAACAATATTTAAAATTTTCTGTAACACACTTTGACATCTTAAAAATAAAGAAAAAACACTAGATATCAAACTCAAACTACGCAACACAATCCAAACACCGAAGTAAACAAATTCGCCATAGTGCATTGTGACGTCACATGTATCCGCGTAGGAAAAGTAGCGTTTTTGAGACAAAGTAAATAGTGCGCGTTTAAAAACAAATTATGTTAACTTTCAGAGTTCTAAAACTAAAAAAAAAAGATGCTTTCGATCATATTTTTCTATTTTCTATATCATAAATGTAAAATAAAAAAACGTGCAAATTCCTCATTATAGTGAATCTCATTGATGTTATTGGATAGTGGGATATTTTGGTCACAATAAGAGTGATTATGCAGGATATACCATAGTATATTGAATGTCGCAGTTCATAATGTACAATACCGCTTTTTCTTCCGAGAAAAAATTCTCTGAAAATAACAGCAACTTCTGTGTTTCAGTAACATTATGAGTCTTATTGTTGCATACCGTTATAAAATTTGACATATATCTATTTATTTCAGTTTAGGTGGATTCTAATATGCGATGATAAAAAGGGAGTTTTTGATGAAAAACAAAGATGAGATATAATGCCTTATAATTGTTTATGTGGGGTACAACAGAAATACCTAGGTCTTATAAACATTTCCTTTCGCCAAGATTGCATATTCATTTACGTTTCATGAGTATTGTCAGATATATCAAGGAAGAATTTTTAAAAAAAAATGAACTTTCAAATCAAAATTTTTATAAGCCATATATAGATTGTTTCTAAGATACTTTTGCATTGAAATAAAAAGAAAAAGAATCTTAGATTTTAGAGGTGTTATTGTAGATGAATGTGTAGCTCTTGCACTTAATTTGGAGACTGAATAAAAAAGTGTCTGACAGGTAATGTTAGGGTTGAGTTCATGACATTATGCTGGAACATTGTCCGAAGTTAAAAATGGACTTACCATTTAAATCGAAAGCAAATAGTAACATAGTGTTTTATTTGTTCATGACACTATGCTGGAACATTGTCCGAAGTTAAAAATGGACTTAAAATTTAAATTGAAAACAAATAGTAACATATTGTTTTATTTGTTTATATGTTCTGGCGGATTTCAGCTCTTCCAGTGTGTTCTTTTTGGCTTCATGTTTGAAACTAACATCTCGTTGCAAGCAGTCTTGTGAGGAATATAATTCGAGGTATGAGATCAATTACAACACCAGGATAGTTTAACTGGTATAAGTCCTGGTTCGAATGACAGTCCTAGCATAAGGTCGTCTCAATAACGCCTGATAGGAAAAAATCGTTATGAATCATATGAGAGGTTGACAAAAAACCAGCATCGTCGGATAAAAGTGAAATTAACTAATAAATAGTAAGTTATTATGTACACACAAACTCTCTGTCTTTAACTTCAATATATATATATATATATATATATATATATATATATATATATATATATATATATATATATATATATATATATATATATATATATATATACACTCAAGAGCCAAAACATTATGACCACCCCTACATTTTGCAATGAATTCGCCTTATGACGTGGAAGGCACGTGATCAGGTGGAAGTGGTATTAAACTGCTGCTGGAGAGTCTGAAGAATCATTATTTCACTTACTTCTGTGTGTGATGGGAAAGGCTGCGGATCTAAGCGACTTTGATAGAGGGCAGATTGTAATGGCTCGAAGGCTCGGAACAAGTATTTCCGAAACTGCACGACTCGTGGGTTGTTCGCGACCTACAGTTGTTAGTACTTATGCAAAGTGGATGAATGACGGTGAAACCAGCAGTAGACGATATGGTGTTGGACATGGCGCTCCAAAGGTGAGCCAACTCGTTATTGACAGGTGGACATAATGTTTTGGCTCTTGAGTGTATATATATTGAAGCTAATGAAATGAAATCATTCCACCTTCATTAATTAAACGCTTATTCGAAATTTCCCGTGTTGTTTCATTAAAGTATCGCCCCTTAATCCAAATTCTGACCTACGGATAATCCAAGTATCCAACTATATTATCCCCTAATGCACGTGTAAAGAGTAAGTTGTTTTCAAAACAGAGTGATGTAACCCTTCTCGAATTTTCGATGATATTCCACGAGATCACCCCATCTGACGTGTGAGGTCAGATGATGTCAGTTAACTAATTAAAAGTTTTGGAGCTTCGGCAGTTTTGAGGCGAACAAGTGTTTTTCTGCGACTTTTTGTGTTTTGCAACTGTCCCGAGAACATGTCTATTTAGCGCGCTGCGTCCTTTCTCTGTATACTGAGATGTTCCGGATGGGTCGGGATTATGCTATTATGATATAACGTCTACATTATATCCAAACATTGTGCTGTGAATATACCTTTAACTCTACACGCAATGAATGTTCCAAGAATAAAAACAATTTTAGGATGATGAGAGTACGCCTCATCATTCAGGCTATGACTTTGTTTTATGCGTGTCTCCCCGGTACACGACTACCCAGCAACTCAACGATATCACTATAATGACTGTTATTACACACACACACACACACACATATATATATATATATATATATTTATTTTATGAATGTATTTAAAGTATTGAACTAGAATAATGAGCTTCTCCTCACATCACCGAAATACATTAATTAGTAAAATTCTAACTTCGTAGATTGGAAAACAAATTTCGAGTTCTGATACTGGCTGACGCTTTATGAAAGCAATATTCTACATCCATCCCCAAGAATTTCCTTACAAAATATTTCAAAAACAAGCCGAATACGTTACTTTTTATGTGATGTATTTAACGGGCTTACTTGTAGAATCTCTGTGAGAGACTCCTGATAAATATTTAATATTCCAGATGAATCGTAATGACGTTACAATGATAGCGTTTCTTCATACAGGAGGAGGTTTCACTGAGAATATATCAAACAGAGGAATGATTTAATTCCGAAAATATAAAGCGGGAAATAAAGAGAGAAGACTTAATCAAAGCATGAAATACTAAAGTATATCTATGAAATACGAAAGTTTCATTCATGATACAAATATATTCCGGAATGAATAACTTAATAAACTGATTATAATTCATGTAATAGATTGCAAAACAGTTATAAATTTCAATATGAAAGGAATAACTGTATTAAGAAGCTTATTTTATTAAAGATCATTTCCTGAAAATTCAATACCCCATTTCGTTTTTTTCTCCCATTGTGAACAAATGAAAGAAATGTAACTATTTCTGCTGCTTTGAAACACTTACCCTCGTTTTTATTGCATAATTGATGTGAATTATCTCCTTATAATAAATTAATATCTTATCTCGTTACACAAAACATACGCATATATGCTAATTCAATCCCATATATTGTCAACAACAGCGTCTATTATGCAGTCTATAATTGCTATTCCTCTTCCACACATACCGTTATTACGTAACAATGCTGTTGACTTAATATATTATTTCACAGTTCGGCAGACACACAATAAGTCTCTGTAATTACTTGATGTGTTGACACAACATTCCTTGGAGATAACGTGATTTGAATTTTTAAGGATGCACGTTTTGAATAGGAATTAAAAGATGAGACAGCGTGAATAGGACAATTTTTTGATATCAAATCTTAAGGTTTTTTTTTATATAAAATGAGTTTTGGAATAAAGAGAATGAATTTTAAAGTTTTAAATAAAGAAGTGGTTTACTAGAAAGTTCGTAGCTGATATAATTTTCCTGAGCATTACGGCAGAAAATATTCTTTAACCAACAAATTAATAATAATTTAAACTTAAGTCATTTTTCCAATTTGAATACAGGATGTAAGAAGCCTCTGAAAGTTATTTATTTTTTAAAACCTTATAAAAATTCAGTTTTAAATAATATTGTAATATGTAAGTAAATAAATAAAGTACATTTTACTTATTTGCATTCTCAGATTTTAGAATAAAAAGAAATTCTAAGATGAATTAATAGTGTTGAACTTTACTTTTATATGTATATATTTGATATAGAGCTTTTATTAATATTTACGCCAGGTTAAAAATTAAAATATTTTTGATATTTGGAAATAAAGAAAAAAATGTGTAAAAGAATCACTATCTTTGAATATGAAGCATGCTGAAATAAAATATTAAACATCAAGTAAAATTTCAAGGAACGGATATAGGAAAAAATTTTAGTTGTAAAAAAACTGATTCTTTTAGATAGCCCCCTTGTACGTACGTACGTATGTACGTACACACGCGAACGCATTCACGCATGCACGCACACACACACACACACACACACACACATTATCGTTAAAGTATTTCCAATGATATGTCCTTCTACAATTTTTGCAGTCATGAAACACAAACCATCGCTACACTGAGCTGAAATAAAGACGCAACATTCCCAACCTATAGTCACATGGATTTTTTTAAGAATGAAGGACTAAAAATATTATGGGTTTCTTGACATTCACTTCCCTATATTTCACGACAACTACACGTCACCAACTAGTTAACCGGGTTGACAGGTCACCTCTTAAGTATTTTCACTCCTTCGAAAGATTTTCTGTTCGTCCTAAAAGACTGTCCTTAGAGATTATATATACCTTTCCTTGCTTGCCCGTAACATAATTTTCCCTCAATGAAACCTCCCAATCGGAACTTATATTTTTAACAGTTCTCCTGGCTTCTAGGAGGAGGATTTCCCAGTATTATAACTCATTCAAGGGCGTCCCATAAGTTCTCACTTGGGTTCAGTTCAGGATATTTTGCTAGCCGGTTTATTCGCTCGATGATTTTGTTTTCAAGAAATTCATCAATCAGGTTTACTCGATGTGGACGTGCATCATCATCCAACAAAAGAAATTCAGATTCACAAGCATCTGTGAAAAGCTTTACCTAGGGTTCTAAGACTTCATCTCGTTATCTCTGGCCATACACAGATCCTCTATAAAACATGTGCTGGGGTATAAGTCTACTGAACATCATGCCTCTCCATACCATAACGGTCATATCCCCTGGCTCCCTCCAGATCTAAACTCGTTTAGAATCAGAGGTTCAACTGAACCCTGACTCGTCACTGCAGAGAACACTACCTCTTTGTTGTTGACTCCAGCTTTGATGTTTTCTGCACCAATGCCACCGGACCTCTTGTGTTATGAGGTTAGGGGAACATAAACCAATGGCTTTTTGGAATAAAGGACTTTCGCTTTAAGCTTTCTATAAACAGTTTGTCGCAATACTGAAGTTCCGGTGCCGGCTGGAAGCTCTAAACTCAGCTGTCTAGCAGTAGACTCCCTGTTACGATCAGCAGTTACGGATAGATAGAGATATTGAGGAGCAGTTGTTATTCTTCCACTTTTGCACCAGTTCTAGAGTCTTGAAATTGTTTCCAAAGGGCATAGACTGTCTGTCTTGAAAGATTCAACCATATTGCCACTCCCATCACTGTCTACCCAGCCTCTAAACGGCCGACAGCTCCCCACTTCAAAGATTCATCCAAATGATACTTTGGAGGAATAAAAAGCTATTTTCAGTTGATATACACCAAAATCAAATCCTAGATTTCAGAAGTTCTCAGGGAAACGCACTTCGAGCAAAGCGCTTGCCCAGACATTGTATGACATGTTGCCATTATTTTCGTAACAGAAACTGTTTGATAAAATTGAATTGGATAATTACAATTAAGTTTGCCTTTTGCTCGTTTCACTGAAAAACAATTGCTGTTATATGGGTATTGCACGAAATATCACTATTTTTATGTAAGTAAAGAATATTTTGGAACACCATAATTATTTATAGTACAAGTAGTCATTTAGGTTGAAATAAAAATCCCATTCGATAGAATCTACTAATAAGAGCAGATTTTAAATTTATTAAATTACTAAGATTCACAAACAATAGCAAAAAAACAAGGCATCATTTTGTCTTAATTTGTACCCAGTTTGTTGAAAATTAATAAGATGGACATTGTAGATTCAACTTCAGAATATGTTACAAGCAACCTTTCAAGGGGAAACATTACATGATTTTTAGATATTATTTTAAGCTTTGTTTCTATTCTTTCCACCATTTTTTAACATGACTGAAATCAAATGAAAAACCCCCTATTGATATTTTAGCTGTACACTAACTGAAAATGTACAATATAGTAAAAAATTCAAAAGGAATGAAAATTTTGAAAATTATAATGATTAATTAAGCTTTAAACATGTTTATATCTAAATATAACCCTAAAGTACTTTTTAAATCGCATATGGAATACTAATGTAGTTTAAGATTTACTGTACATCTCTATAGTATCGTATCAGAGTTTGCAAATCATACATATGCAACTAAATTCGTACAAAACAACTTTAAAATAGAAACATCTGAATTATACATTTTTTTCTTTCGTAAATCCTTTCCCAAAGAAAGAGTGCTATCGTATTTTCAGGAACATCCAATTTTATAACAATCTCAGCTTTTCTTTACACTTCTTACTCCTGGGATCGTGAACAGAAATTCGACCGATTACGAAGGATTCTTTTTTCGCCTGTTTTTGTTTGCCGAAATCCATCCCCGCTCCAGATGCAGTTGAAATTCCCCGGTCAGCTATTTGCACTGCATCGTTTAGTCCCTTGGCTATTGCCTAGCAGTGCTGTTAGATCCTTTCCCGAAATGCGTCCCAGTTTTAATATTGGGATCTCTGAGAGAAATAGACACAGTTATCCTCGCAGAACTCCGGGTTCCTTTTTGGAAAAAAATAAACTATAAAGGGGCACGCTGAAGATTACTTACTAGATGCTGTTTAGAAAAGTTTAGAATTTTATTGGAACTTGGTTAAATGCTTAAACTTATAACACACATAGGAGTTGGATTACTGACATATTGATCTTACGTTAAAAGCAATAAACAGGTTTTTGAGTATTAAAAAATATTTCTTTGTGGAAGAGAATGCGTATTTTTTTAAGAGGAAAAAATATTTATAGATCAGATAAAGTGAAATTATTATACATACGTACTGCATAAGTAGGTCTGGCAATTCAGTGATTGAAATAAGATTAAGTTACGTATTATCTATTAACCTTTTCTTCTATCTACATCTTTTTATTTATATACATAGACATACAAATCGCATGTCTATTTCTCTATATATCTACAATCTATCTTTTAGAGCAGACGTTCCCAATCTTTTTTTGGTCAGGGCCCTCCTTTTCTGTTTGAATTAACCTTTATTTTCAGTCACAACAATATTACTTTAACTTTCAAATTTCTATTACTTTGCAATAATAGCTGATTGGTTATGACGTCAGCATGGTATCTGACTTTACTTTTGCACAAGCTACTGAATATCTAATTGTGCTGTATATATGTAAGTCACCATGTAACTTGTTTTTTTTTTAGCTTGATGTATGTTAACTGAAGTTTTTGTTCATTATATTTTTAAGACGAGATGTCTTCTTCATTAAAGAATTTACTTTACTCTGCTTTTTATTATTAAGCTCCGTACAGTGAAACCATGATAAGATTTTCAAATAGTAATCGAATATGTGCTTCCTTTGCAAAAATCCGTGTACGTCATTGTGTACGCCCAAATATGTTTAGCAAGAAGTCGGTATATGTTAGTTCAAACATGCGTTTATGTTTTATTAATAAGATTTCATCCTGTTCTTACAAGTATAGCAAGTATAAGGGGAGAGGTGGCTAGTCCTCGACACCCCTTGATTATGTTTTAGACCAACAATGCCCCCTGAATCTACTCGATGCCCACCAGGGGGCAGTTTCGCCCCCTTTTGGAATCACGGTATTAGACGAACTTTCCTCCTTTGCTCCTTTGTATATATACCTATACACATGAATGTATATATACATAAATACTTAGTAAATGACTAGATAATTTTTATTGAACATATTCCTACATAACATTTAAAAAAGAAACTCTATTTGACTGAAGTTTTCAAAATATGGTGAGGAAATTTAAAACAAACGTTCTTTAAATATAATTATAAACATCAAAATTTTAAATATACAGTAATGTCCGCAAGTACCGTACGTTACCTTTTTATACGCTGAAAGAGACAAACAGATAGGTAATTTACGTGTCTTAAGCGTGTGAGGAGGAAAATTCGAAAAATAAAAGTTCCTTTCCTCCTTGGGATGATTCTATTTCAAAAATTGACCTCGAGTTTAGGAAACTCATGTTTGTACTCTGGTTCTAATAGATGGTTCTGAAGGGATTTCCCGGCCTTGAAAGAACAACTCTAATGGATCGTTTAGATGTACATGCCGAATATTCATGGTAAAAAAGTTCATTTCTGCTGGAAAAAGAAAAAGATAATTGGACAAAAAATATGTCCAGGCTAAAATCTTGTGTCCTTTCCTGGAAAGAAAGGAAATATGTAAAGAATAGAAATCGAAAAATTAGAGTGCTTTACACTCCAGGGAATATTTAGTAAGTAGAATACCGGCTACAAGATTGGATGACCCGGATTCAAATACTGAACAGGCAAAGGGCCAATATTATGGCACACGAGAATTGGAAAATAACAATTATATGGCTTTTTGAAAAGCGTATTAGAAATATAACAGGTGAGGAAAAATTCAGCAGAAATAAAAATAAATAAATAATAAACATAAAAATATAAAAAAATATGTAAAGGACAACTATACTCTTTGTTGTCGACCTCAAAAAGAAAGAGAGAGTAAGAATATATGAAAGGCGTGGCAGCTGGAAACCAAATAAATGGGAATTCCGCAACTTTGGTTCTGTGTTCTGTTATAGTATTTGGATATTACTCCCCCCCCCCCCCACCCAAATAAAAAAAAGACAGACCACTGTATTACTCCAATTATAGGTTTTCAGTAACAGAGCTTTAGTTTAAAGTTTAGTGGGGATAATTGCGAAAGACATTCAGGGCTATTGCTTAAAAAAATTACTACAAAAGTATCCCAGTCTTGTACTCTTAACTGTTTTAATTTTCCTAAGAAATGAATTGTTTACTGACTGTTGATTTTTTTTACTTTAAAACTGCTAATAAGCGAAATATTACTTTCTTATCAACAGTAGAGCCTCGTGTTTCTTTTATCACGCATGTTAATAAAACTTGCGCAACTTTTTATTCTTCACATCCACAGACATCTTATACAGAGAATTAAATCTTGGACATTTTTAATCTGAACAATAATTTATTTACCCAGGACTCATGCATTAATTGAAGAATGTTCTTACTATCCCCTGTAATCTGAACTTCCCAATTTTCAATTAGGAGTATGACAGGAGATTACAAATTTCGAAGGAAAAGTATTTAACACTGATTCGGAAATCAGATTACGATTGTTTGCTTTATCCAGATGGTAATGTCACGTCTCGCACGTGCATGTGAAGCTAGAGGCTTTACCGAACTAAGAGCATTATGAACTTGTAAAATTTATTAACATAAGTTCAAAAATTTAAATATCCCCTGAGTAACTGATGATAAAAAAATGTGTTGGTATAAATGTGTTTATATGAAAGAGATATTCTATTCTTGTTTCTTTTACATCAAGTAGAAGATTCTTTCATTTCGGAGTTCCTTGTAATCTTCAAACTTGCCTTTTATTTTTTGTGTATAATAGAATATGACTTGCTTAATGTTAGCACATAAAGTTTGAGCTAACACTAAGATACAGTGGAATTATCATAATTCTATTTGAGAGTACTTCTAAAGATATGACAAAATATGACTAAAGAATAGAAACTTTGCAGAATTATCTAACCAATGACAATGCTGGGCTATATGAAGCCTAACTCTAAGTATATAACTCTCACCCTAGCCCTTTACCTATCAACTTCAGATTTTTTTACCTAATCGACAATTAACTTCTCAACTCGTATAGACAGTTAATTTTTCGACTCGTATCAGAAGCTAACATCTTGATTCGTAACGAAAGTTGACATCTCGACATACACCATTTTATTTTAATCTTGGTTGGTCTAAAATATAGTCGAATTTTCTTTTAATTACCATTAAGCTTTCTCGAGATTTGAAATCTGTCCGCTGCTTAATATTGGCAAACTTATTCTCTCAACTCCTTTTTGCACCTCCTTAAGTATCACGGTCACTGGCTGAGTCATCTATTAAAATTAGTACGAGTTTATTTGTAAATTATTCAATATAGTTAAATGGCTCCCAATAACCGTGTAATTATCAGAATATTTTCCCACTTATACGCATAAAAACAATGTAAAAAAATTCGTTAAAATAGGCCTCGGATTATTGAATAATAGGTATATTTAATTGTATAAAGTAATAGATTTTGAAAGGTGGTAAAGATCGGGAGTTGGTCAGTAGGTTGAACCTCGTTACGCGGGATTTAAGTGTCTCAGGTTAATGTGCCGACCTTTTTTGTGCAGAAAAATGCTATAATGGCGTAATATCTTTTCGAAAGAATCCTCAATGTGAATGCTAATATTTATGCCCATTTGTTATTAATATACATAAATATTTACTTAATTGTATTTGCTTGATTAGGATACGTTATGTAAATATGAATACACACGCACACCATCAAATTTTTATATTTATCTGTGAGTGAAAAAATTAGAAATATCTAAATGAGACATATGTGTAGCTCATGTCATTGTCGCTAATAAAACGAAGGGTAATTACAAGATAAAAATAACTTTTTATATACCATGTTTTTAAATTTTCTGTTGAATCATATAAACTTGACAATTCTATGTATTAATAAATACTTTTTTAACATTTTTTTGATGAATTATCCTATCAACTTGAAAGAAAATGAAGTTAATTGAAAGTTAACTTACGTTTAACTTTTCGTTACCGCCCCGGCCGATAGACGGCTGCACCAGTCTACAAAGCAAAATTAACTGAAAATGAATTAAATTCTGCTTAAAGATGACTAAAAGTATTAAAATAATGCATTGTCATCGTGTTCTGAGCTATTCTAAAAGTTTCAAATGTCTAGCTAGTCGGGAAGTTAGTTAAAAATCGATTGCAAGATTTGCACTGGACAAACACACACACAAACAAGAATGCGAGTTTATAAAAAAATGGTAATAAAAAAAATAAAACTTTCTCACAACAGCACTGGGGCTCAATACGTCGAGAGTCCATCTTGACGAAAGAGTTGTATAGGATTATTTATAATGGTGCGCAACTGCTAGAAATGAGCTATAATTCATAAAAATTAACGCCATCGCCGCTGATAAAAAAATAAATGAAAAAAAGTGAAAGGTCAACAATCCTTGTTTGTTTTCAGAAAATGGGGTATTAAAGAGGCTCAAGTGACAGAGGGGTAAAAATAAGACTTCCTTACACCACTAGGGTAGCTTAACAAGTAGAGCGTCCATCTTGTGAAATGATTATCAGTAGTTCTAGACCAGTGGTTCCCAACACGTAGAAGTCCGCGGACCACTAAGCCAGAAATTGAACCATGTGTGGACCATCACCAGCCCTCACCGACTTGAGGGGCTGGGGAACCTTTCGGGAGGTATGAGGGTATAGAATATCCCTCAGGTCAAAGGGATACAGGATTAACGTACTCACATTCTAACGTATCATATTCTAATAATAAAATAATTATGTTTAACTTTTAAGAAATTTTAATTCAACACCTGATAGTCATCTGATATATTTCGAACATCTTGTTCAATGAACATTGCTTTCAAAATCCCCATTTGTTTGGCAACATTTTTAATGTGGTGCCGGACCACTCCCGAGACTCACGCGGATCACCTGTGGTCCGCGGACCACCGGTCGGGAATCACTGTTCTAGACCTAGTCCTAATAAAAAATGTTATTCAGTTTTTCTAATTCACCTAAAGATTCTATATAAAATTTCTTAATGTGTTCAGGATATTGAAAATAAAATATTAGTATTCATACTGTCTCTCCTTGATTTTAAATTTAATTTCTCCCTTTACCATGCTTCAAAAATAGAAACGTTGTGTATCATGTTAAATTTATTAATATTTCGATCATTATAGCGAATGTCAAAACCAAGTTAGAAAATCATCCAAATGTCTGAAAACTGTCTTATAATTTCTCCCGTGTTCTTGTTTACCCATCTGTCTTCTTCTTTGGTGTGTATACTGGGTTTTGAATTCCCTTATCAGCTATTCGCAGTGTACAAAATTTGTCCCCTGGCCTTTGCAGTAATATACTGCTCTGTCTCCATTCGCGGACATTGCTTAGTTTTGATGCAATGCTGGAAAAAAAATAATAGTCACATGCTTAAATCAATCGAGTACATTCAGGGGAATATCTGGATCTGAATATGTCCTTTGAGGGCAAAGCTTGATTGAATTGAGATAAAATATTGCTCAGAAAATGTTTCTGGCAAATGACAACGTTCATGGGAAATTATATTAATTTATTATGCTGATGATAGGGAGAGAAAAGGAATGGTTGGTACATTTATGTTTATATAAAAATAAACAACATTGTTGGAATGGCGAATATGAGGAGCATTTCTAATTTCAATGGCTATTTAGGTTTCTGGTTTTCATCAGGAAGAATACAAGCCTGTATATTTTTAAGGACATTTATAAATAAATGTTTAAATAACTTGAAAAGAATTAAAATTTTTGAATTGTTTATGATAGTTTTTCTTCCTGTTAACAAAGTTGATCGTAAAAATTGTTTATATGAGAATTTTAGTGTAATGTTTCCTTAAAAATATAGCGTAGATCATTCAAATGAATCTAAGTGGAAGAGGAATAACTAAATAATTTTGCGGGACGAGGTAACTTTCATTATCATTTTTAAATTTTTAAAACCGTAAATTTTAATGCACTTCAAATTTTGTCGGTTAAAGTTTATGACAAGAAATTCAACATTCTTTAATAAATATTGCGTAGATCTTTTTTTTCATAAAAAAATTAATCTAAGTGGAAGAGTAATAACTAAATAATTTTGCGGGGCGAGGTAACTTTCATTATCATTTTTAACTATTTAAAACCGTAAATTTTAATGTACTTCAAATTTTGTCGGTTAAAATTTATGACAAGAAATTTAAATATTAGCAATGAAGTTATTACAAAAAATAAATTTAAAAGAAAATTTATCTCTAAACTGTAAGCAATTATGTGAACTTTGAGCAATTATACAGAGGCTGTTCGCTCATTTTTTAGACGATTTTGGTAAGCGGCAATAAAAAATCGTTTGCTGCAAAAGAAATAATTGCAATTGTACTATTTTTTTCAAAGTCAAAATTATCGTCTGCGGCTTGAAAGTTTTGTTTTTATTCAAAATGGCGTTTTTAACAAAGCAGTGGTTCGAAGGCTACATTTATGCTCTTTCCGAAGAGAAATACGCATACTCCGTTATCCAAAAACGATGTGAGAGTCATGGTTTTGTGATATCTAAAGCGTCGATATGTAATATCGTCAACAAGAAAGGAAAAAAACGTCAAATTGGAGCCTCAAGTGGGACAAAAATTCGAAGCAAGTATCCAAGGAAAAAACGGACATCTTCGACTATTGCAAAGGTACGTTGTTTAATTTTAAAAGAAAATCCCCCTAGTCAAAGGACAGTTGCCAAAATCATTAAAATGCTCGGTGTCCACTGTAAACAAAATGATAAACGTTGATTTAAATCTTAAGAAAGCGAAAAAACGTAATGTGCATCGTCTTCTTCCAAATCATATCGCTGAACGCAGGACACGCTGCAGAATTCTATATGAGAAACACTTATCCAAAGAAAAATGGAAAACAATTGTCACAATAGATGAATCATGGGTGTATTTAAATGATTGCAACAAAAAAGAGCCATTTATTATCATAAAAGGGGAGAAAAAATTTAAGTACATGGCTCAAAGAATCGAAAGAAAGTTTTTCTAAGGGATTCCTTATTGTTGCTGGTTTCTCTTATAATGGCAAGTTAAAAATAAAGAGAGTAGAAAAAATGTCAAGATTAACTCCAAATACTATGAGGAACATATTTTATCGCCAATTTTTTTGAATGAAATACCATCGCTTTACCCACAGTGTCATCAATCTGTGAGACTCCATCAGGACAAAGCTAGCAGTCACACATCAAAATCCACTGTAAATTTCCTAAAGGAAATGGAACAAAAAACTGGTATCAAGGCCATACCCTTCACTGATATCCCTACTAAATCTCCCGATGTATCACCTATGGATTTTTGTGATTTCGGACTTTTAAAATCTGCATTATCCAAACGTCGTCCCAAAACCCTTACAGGACTCTGGAAAGCTGTTCAGGAGGAATGGGATAGAATACCTCTTCTGACACTTCAAAAGGCATTATTATCCTGGAAATTGCGGTGTCGAAAGATAGTTCAGAATAAGGGATGTCAAATAGAACATTTAAAACACAAGAATTTTATGTAATTTAGTTTTGTGAATACAATATACATCGTCTAGAAAATATGTGTGAACAGCCTCTGTATTATCCATCTATCAAAACAATTTTTTAATGATGTATATTGAGTTGTGCTATCCTAGAGAGGGAACTGCAATTTCATGTTGAATGTGACTCTGTGTGAAGTGTTAGTTAATTTTAAAGAATTTTTTTAGTTCATATATCTCTACTCATTAATCTACTTAGTATGTTTTTAGATTGATGTGGTTAATGTCATCTAAAAACTTCTCATAAAAAATATAATTTGCTGATGAAATTATTAATTACCATTAAAGTTCGTCATTGTTTACATATTACTCGAGCATTTTAATGTTACCAAATGTTTTGACGAGACAAGTTATCAGTGTTTTTTGGAATAAAATTTGTGAGATACTTGATAAACATGTTCTAACTTTCTTCGTGCGGGAAATTATGCCTCTGAAAAGTATAAATATTCTTTAACAAGTTCCTCTTTTATGGAATCTGTTGAAGAAACGTTCATGAATAGTTACATCTGATTCAAATAAGAAATAATGTAGATTTTAGAAAAATGTAATAAGAAGAAAACTGCTCATACTATTTAATAATTAGTCTTCTAGAGTCATGATACTTTGCTATAATATTCATTTTATGCATGACTTCTGTTTCCATCTAAAAGAAATTATTTAAAATTGAAATTTATTTATATACGCTTACCTTAAGGTAAGCGTTTATAAATATGCCCAAATTTGTGCATATTTATGTGAAGAATTAATGCACAAACTTGTGCTTATAATTCTCATAGCTGCAAAAAACAAGCAAATTCTCGCTTTATAAATGCGTAAGTTAATTTATTTACGCATACCTTTGTGCAAATAATTCTGCTAGATGCAAATAGCAAGCACATTCTCTATTTATAAATATTTATAGAATGACAGGCGGATATTAATAATTAAAAAAAATAAAAATCGTTGAAGTTTGAGTTATTTCAGAAAATTTAAAATAATTTAGAATCTTACTACAATGTTTAAATTCATATTTGTACTAAATTATTTTGACTGAATCCCTAATTTACGTATTTTTGTCAGTACTTGTAAATATACATCTTTCATTGGGGGAAAAATCAAAACGTGTATTCATCAGTGTAAGTTATTCAACACTTGTTCTAGAAGATGCCTCATCAGGGTGATGATAAATCACAATATTTCACAGTCTTAAACCCTCTCATCCATTCTACTTCGGACTACGCAACGCAACTGACAGATTCCAGGGTTGCTGTAACGCGAGGGTGAATCCCGTCAGCTAGTATTAGAAGTTCAGCACTGTGGAACCCGAATGAATATGAGTCAGTCCGCTTTAAAAAAAAAAGCTTGATCAGAAATGATGGACATATCTGATGGAAACCACAAATGGAACACTGACAGGCCCCGAACAGTAATTTCCAGTTAGACTCCGTACACTACGCGGAGACCGAATGAAGTTTCGTTTTATATTACTGTGGCATGTCATTTTAAATTACACATCCTTGTTTGTGCCCAAGAGCGGGTTGAGTTCTTTATCTCAGGAAGGAATGGTTTTGCGGGGGAATGTAGACTGTGTCGCGCTATTAAAATAATGTAAAAGAAAGGTGTCACAAAATGCATATCATTACTTGATTACAAATGTATTCATTGAACTGTCACGTCCTTTAAAGATATGCGCTCCCCAGTTACGGTGCGTGAGGAAGATTACGTGAGAATATTAGATGTATCGCAAATTGTGACATAAAATAAAAGTATGAGAATACCGCTCTTTTGTTAGATGAAAATAGTGTCAGATTCAGGAAATGAAATGCAGTTTTGACGTCTTTGTATAATAGTTGATCATCGTTTTGCGCCGGTGTGATTATTCACGAGTTCCGTCAGACATTTTAAGTAAGCTATTTTATGGTGTTCTATAGTCTAGTACGAAACTCTAAATCCATGAAGTTTCCGAAATGTAGAACTATAATGCGTATATCTTCGTTTTATAAACTTTAAGAACTTCACAACTGTTAAAATACTGTACTTATACTGTACTGTAATGAATAGCAATCCATTCTGTACTTGAATTGAATTGCCTCGCTATCACCGAAAGTTTGAGTTACCATAGAATGTTGATTTTCTAATTTAAAAATTATGAAAAAATTATTTTTATTGCGATGTTTTATTTTCTTTGGCTTTTTGATTATGGCATACAATGCTGAAAAAATATGTTAAGTGTTGGGCCAAATGATATTTATGGTTATTTCACATTTAGGAGGGGGGAGGTGATCTTCTACTGCACCCCTGACACCCACGAATGTTAAATGATCAACCGTTTGTATACAGTTTGGTTGGTAGGTTAGTTGAGACCACTACTGTCATTTTTTTGCTACACGAGAGTTAATTAGGCTAGGACCTAACTTCGTAAAGCCGATTCCGAACGGATACAAATATCCATGCCAAGAGTGGGATTCGAACACCCACACTCTGGTACCGCAGTCTTATAGGATAGTTTATTACTAATACTTTAATACACATTTATTTGTTTAAAATGTGTCATGAATCATGTAGGTGTGGCACATCTATATAAAATATAAAAAAATATTAGAAACAATGAAAAAACTCTGAAAAAAAAACTCGTAAAATTTAAAAAAGCAATAAAATCTTAAAACATTGTACTAGGAAGAAATATATTTTGTTTTTCAGTGACATAAAAACTGCATTGAAAGTTTGGAAATTAGATCAAACTTTTGGTGAAAGTTTAATGATTATATACTAAATTTGCTATGAGAATCAAGTGTATTTAAATCTAAAATTTTTAAAACAGAAACAGTAGCCTTTTCATGCCTTTTTCAATGACCAATTTTCCCTTTTCTCTGAGTTATTTCTTTAGTCTGTTTTTCCTAAAAATTCATATCAGTTAAAAGATATTTCCGAATTTCAAACCTTTCTAATAACTAACTTTTTGCGTACTCTGAATTTATAATCTCATTTATCTAGTTATATACAAAGTACCGAAGAATCTCGGAATAAAAAGCTTTTTCAACTGCTAAAAACCGTATAAAAGGTTTTTATGTAAATCTATTATGCTAAAATAGCTTTTAAAAAATATTTTCAGAAACTGGGAAGTCATAAAACTAGTATTACGCACTTTAAAAAAAGAAGAAAAAAAGAAAATATTTATTCATGAATAGAATTTTATATCATCTCTATAAAATGCCATGAGCGACAATCAGTCAAGAAAGTTCTAAAAGGGAAATGCAATCAGTTTGTCATCGTTTTAGGAGAAATTCATGACCAAAACTTTCAACAGATTTATCAGAAGTTATCTGACTGAAAGATATATTTGGATAAACCACGAAATTCAAAACATTTATATTCGGCTTGGAAAAATTGGTTGTTGTTTTATGAATCAGCAGAAATATTATTTTATTATTAAATAATTTTGTTTTGCAAATGTTATCTACACATTATAAATATTTTGAAAAATACAAAAGTGAATTTGTGGTTGAAAATTTGTTGCCTAAACTCAAAAAGTTAAACATTGCTCAAGAGAGTTGGTAGTCTACATGGATGTATCTCAATTGCTCCTTTTTAAAGATACACCAGAAATTGTCGATAACGTATAAGGTTCTTTCCATAGTTTTCAATGGTTGTGACAACAGTTTCAAGTTTTCCAAAATTATGCATTAAGGAAAAACTAGATCTTACCTAATTTTAAAATATTATCTAATTTAACTGATTTGGAGATAAAAACAGAGAAACATATCTCGGGAGTAATATGGAATAATATCATATTCTTAGATGGCTTTCTAAGCAAAAAATGTGCATTTTTAATGGTCACTATAAAAAGTTAAAGATTTTTCATTTTGTGAATAAAAAGATTTTCGATTACCAGTTTCATACATGACAGACTTATATAGAAGGGAGAAATATATAGAAAATATGCTTTTATAAACTTTTTTTCAAGCCTATATTTATCTATGAATAACAATAAAATAACGTTTTAATTGAAAGTACGAAATACTTATTAAATTGTCTCTCTATATAAAACAGTCCCGTGACTGACTGATTGACTGACTGACAGATAACGCACAGACCAAACTGCTAGACCTAAAGGACTGAAATTTTGAATGGCGATTCTTCGTATACTGTAGGGGTGCATTAAGAAAGATTTGTGAAAAATTCTTCTTAGATTTTTTAAAATTAAATTTTTAAGCTGTTTTGTAACTTTGTTTTAAGTTTACATTTAAAATAATAATATGAGGGTTATAAAATTTATATCACGAGAAAGATCATAAAAATCCCTTTAAAATGAAATCTTTTTCAAATCTTTACCTCCATTTTCTGATTTTTGGTGAATTTTTAAAGATGAATTTTTTTAATTTAATTTATTAAATACGGATCACGTGGTTTCTTTTCTTTTTGTGATACTTTAAATTAATTTTGCGTCACGTGCATAAAAACGAAATAAATTGACAAAAACACATTAAAATACGGTAAAAGATGAAATTTAACCACTACACTAATTGAGATGGAAGTTTTTTAAGAATTTAATTCAAATCAGTATGCTTTATGGATATTAAACATAGAAATTAATTGCATTTATTGACCGTTGTATTTAATTTGAATATTTTCTTTTAGATTATTTTGTCTATAAAAATATCCATTACGATTTTTTATAAATATTTTTTTTATTTTTTGGCATTAATTGCATACATTGACCTTTGTACTTAATTTGAATGCACTCCGTAGCGAAGCTGTAATAATTATAAGTCAAACATAACTGTCCATGCTTAATCAAAATTCCTTACACGTTGTCGTTCTTGTGAGGGAAAATATAATGTAATCATTTTGATGGCTTACATACTGGACAAATCATGAAATTTAAATAATACACTTGAATTTACAAATTTCGAAATTTTAAAATGCGAGTCTTTTCTTTGTATCCCGATACAATGTGATTCCAGGTCTCCCGATGAATACATCCGATATAAACTGTTGCCATGGCACGAGAAATCAATACAAATCCAAAGCACCGGCCGTAAATCACCCTATACACTGAAATAAAATTATAAACCCATTACCCAATTTATGTATCCCCTTTCCTTTAAAGCGTATTCTTCACAGAATTAATTGATTTAATCCCGAGTCATGCACACGCACCCATTTAAAACAATCCGCGGCATCTGTGATTTAATTTTCATTAAGAAGAGTAGAGTTTTCTCAAGAAAACCTATAACCGCGTGCTACATTTAATTGGAAGTTTCAAGCCGGTAAGCGCGCCATTTTGTCACGCGCTAGAACGTAATTGCTGCATTAATCACACTTGAGTGCGGTTCCGACCCCAACAGTCAACAGAAGAGCACTCGAGGCGGACTGCTCTGTCGGTTAATTAAATGAGGCCTGATTCTGTCCGGGTAGGTGAGGTACGTCGAAGCTAGATAGGGACCTCGCTTTTTTTCTGGCTACTGCTCTCCTAGCTCCTGATAGACAAGATAAACAGGACTAAATGTTGAAGTTTTATAATGAATTATTTCGTCAATCTTGCTTATATGGCATAGGTTAATTAAATCCTAAAGAGTGCATAACGAACTGCATGAATATTTGCCATACAAGTATTAATGCACGCATCTTTGAATGCTGAAGAGGGTATTTACTGCTCTTTCAGATTTTTTTTTCATTTCTCTATTTAATCTTATAGCTCAGTAGTTTCAATAAGAACACTGTGCATACTTGAAAAAGAGTTACACGTTGAGAATTTGATAATTTTGAAAAGTTTGCATTCAGCACTTTCAGGTATTCTTATCCTTCAAACATTTTTGTATGTGCCATACAAAATTTCTCAAACAATACTGATATTTTAAAACGTTCATCTGATTTTTATCTGGTACCGATATTTTCCCCATCTTATAGTCTGAAAACGCTGTAGTTTAAAATGTTTTTATATTATTTGGTTAAAACAAATGAAAAGGATTTACAATTAAAAAAACAGGCCGAGATGACTTGTGGTAAGCGAGCTGGCTTACGGTGCTGAGGGTGCTCAGATCAAATCTCGGCGCGCGTCACTAAAATAACTCCGTTTGTGTCGTCCCTTCAGAGGGAGTAACGCTATTCCGCCTATATGGTGGTACCGTAATTACATGGTCAGCAAAAATGCGGTGAATAACAGCAGGCGAAAGTCTATCCGACAAAATGCCTCCGCATTAGAAAAAAAAACATACACTGAACTATCCTTTTAATCTGTATTCTAAGGTTTCTAACAGGTTTTAAAGAAAGAAAATTTGAGCGACTGCTTGTGTTTCATGTTTTTACACATGGCTATAACAGATAGTACTCTCCATTTTTATAACAATTACGTGATTTTACTTGCACCGCAACAGTATCGGTACTTTGAAAGCTGTACAGATCCTGCTATTAAAATTAATGTTTTCAAGAACGATCTGTTTTAAGCTGGTGAATTTTAAACTAATCGATAAGCTTCTTTAATAATATGTAACTTTTAATTTCTCTAAATATATTGTTACAAAATTACGTAATTTTTAAAATTCATATAACAGTACTTGTATAATATCTTTGCTTGACAGCAAAAATTGTATCTGTCTAACTATATATATATATATATATATATATATATATATATATATATATATATATGTATACATGTGCATATATGTAGTCAAAATATCCAAAATTAGAAGGAGACATTTCGTCAGGTTGTCTTATAGTCGTCGGGCATGAGTGGTTAGCAATTTCCGTGTCCAATACAGTCCAGTTCAGAGGAATAAAAATTTTATTTAACTTGATCACACTTTGTTTTATTGGTTAATATGCTTATTAGAGATATTTACAAAAAAATGAAACAAAACAGAGGAGAGAAGGGTAGCGTCTGGTTCAACCCATATCCATTGCGCTAAGAGGCGTGCAGTTGGATTCTACTATCAGGACAAGGAAAATTTAATTTCACTTGGGCACATGACCAGTTTATATGGTTATTTTCTAAAGCGACAGCCAGGGCCACAAAAACAGAAACAGTAGTAGTTGTAGAAGAGGAAAAGCAACATTAAAGGTATAAAATTAATGGATAGTGGGGCATTATTTTATATACATATATATATATAATATATATATATATATATATATATATATATATATATATATATATATATATATATATATATATATATATATATATATATATTAATATTATATATATACAGTGGAATCTCGATCTACCGTTTTCCAAAGGACCGTCTGAAGTAAACGATAAATGCGGGAAAACGATAGATGTGGGAACTTAACAAAGCAATATGATCGTCGGGACTGGGTGAAATAAACGACACATGCCGGAAAACGATGATTCGGGGAACGATCGATAGAGATTCCACTGTATATATATATATATATATGTGTGTGTGTGTGTGTGTGTGTGTGTGTGCGTGTGTGTGTGGTTCCCGGTGATTTAAATATACCAAGTTATTGGCTTTTATACCAATCGCATAACAATAACTTCGACTTGAGTCTTTTTAGCCCAGTCAAAATAGGTTTTATGGCTAAAAAAAATATGAAAGTTTTGAAAATTGGTGGAGATATTTGTTTAGGCATGCTAATGAACATACTAAAAGTCCCCACCGATCAGACTTGAGCTTTCGCTGCCATCTTGGAAAATGTGTACACTTTTTTGGTTTTTTGGAAATAACTTTAAAAATATTGATTTTATAAAAAATAATTAAATACAAAAATTAAAGAGCATTAAATTATGAACAAAAATCCTTCATAACATTTTTTTATATGTGTTGTGAAAACATCAGCGTAGAACTGGTTCGGAAGCAGCGTACTTGAAACTAGACGGAACCGGTTTTATTTCACTCCTGATCGCCTAATCGGAGATTCTCCAGGTCTTCCTACAAAGTTTTAAAAGAACGTTGGCAACAAAAAAGGTGTGAAAATTTCTCCGGCGGAAGGACATTATAAAAGGTGACTCCTCGAATGTGCTCGGGGGGAAGCTGACGTCTTTGTTCTTGCGGAGACGGTGGTCTGAAGCACGTGGTTGCGCGAGTAATAAAGTGTGACTCAACAGGTCTACGAAGGATTTACAGAAATACGGAGTTGTCCGATGGTTCCTGGTTCCTTTGCTGAGAATTGTATTTTCCAAGAGCACATAGTATTCGTGCTAACAATTGTGCTGACCTCAACATGCGTGGTGTAAATGGTGATGCACCACGTGCAAAATAATTTTTTATGCTCTCCTAACTTGTCTTAAATAAAGTGTGGTAAGTGAATTCCAGTTTTATTCTTTTATTTTTTGCAATGTGCTGATCTTATATAATCACGGCCACAACAAAATATCCTTTACAATATGTCTAACAGGAACAAAGATAATTGACTTTGAAAAGAGCGCACTATCACACCTGGGACGCGTAAGCCCGGTTTCCCATCGCGGTGGGGGGAAATACCAGCGCATGTGCTTACCATAATTAGCCAAATTAGTTTTACACTAAATATGAAGGTTTTTTGTATTTTTTCAAATAACTAGGGAAATATTAACTTTACGTAGAAAAAGTTTATTTCAAAAATTAAAAAACATTAAATTATGTACAAAAACGATTTTATACATTTTTGTCGTAAACCTAACAGGAACGAAGATATTGACTATAAAATGCGCGTTGATAATGGTGGTAGCTTTAAAGTCTCGTTGCAGGCGCTCTTCTTTGAATTTCTAACCTCTCCCACATTTCGGCATTCTTTAAACACAAGAAAATAAACTTTAATGTTTTTGGCTATGTAGATAATTAATCATTATTAACTTTTTACATGAATGTAGTAAACTTGGGGGTATTCACTATCAGATTTCTATTGTGAATAATTCTTAAAGCTTACCTACTTCAGGATTTACGTGCTTTTTTCGGTACGGGATTCTCCCCTTCGTCAGGCATGTATAGATCGTCTATGGATCCGCTAGCATCGGGCCATTCATCAACTTCTTTCATTCGATCGTCATCATCAACAGGGCTAATGCCATTCTGACATGCCCCATTGCAATTATTGCAGGCCGTTGTGCAGTTGATGCCTGCTTTCAGACATCCGAATCTTACTCCACAGTCAGTCTTACAGTTGCAAAACACCATGTTTAAAACTGAATCGGGAGCTACTGCATCCATAGTTGTGATGGGCACAAGAATTTTCTCTTGACGCTTCCAGCCCCACAGGCAGTTGGGCGTTTCTTTTTTAGGTGCTCCAAAGTCTTCCTCAATTTAATTTCGATGGCTCGTATTTGATTGCGTGTGTTTAAGGTTTCTTGCGATGGTGGTTCAGTAGCAAAATCCCGAAACAACTCACGGAGATTTTTACATTCCAAATCCGACATGTCCATGCCGTCAAAAATTATTTTTGCTAAAGCTGTTTGGGTCAATAAATGAGCTCGGACGGCCCTAGCGTATGCATGGCCAGGCAATATTTTTCTACTGACGTAGGTGCATAAATCAAAGTGAGTATTTCTTTTAACCCACTTCCAGCCATTATGTACCCAATGCAGCCTAAGAATGACATTAAAAGATGGAATCCACCAAGCCTCACAATACAACTTGATAATAATGGATTGGATGTTGCTGCTACTATCTCTCGAGCTTTAATATACAGTGGTTGGTCAAACGTGAGTATGCAAGACTTTTGGTGCATTTTAACACACTGCTGGGCAGCATATTTCAGCACAGTGAAAATGGTGTCATACTTGCTTGGTGGTGAATTAACAAAAGGAAGGGGTATTACTTTGGTCTTTTCACAAAGCTGGTTTCTGGTTATACAATGGAAAAATCCTTTCCATTCAGGTATCTGTGGAAGACCTAACCACGTAGCACACATCCAGGAGATATCAGATGGCTTAGGCAGTGGTAAATCTTCCGCTAAAGGATTTAAGACATTCAAATCTTCGATAGTAATTGTTTTTAACCCAGGCCCTCGAAAATTTTCAAACGTTTCCAGAGGAATGATTCACATTTTGCCTACGGTCGATGCGGATGTAAGTTCGGTTAATTTTTTTATCTTCGTCCCGGGTTCCAATGCTGACGCTGGAGTAAAACAAGCAATGCCCCCCCCCCCCATGCTATGAAACGTATTCAGGCCACCGATTGTCGACACATTGAAATCTGCATTGTCAAATACGAATTGGCAGAATGATCCCTCACGCATTTGGGGTTGCGGATGATTTATGGCTGACATCTCAAGTGTTTGGGCTTCATAGTAAGAAGAACAAAATACCAAATTCGAGAGCATTGTTATTAAATTCTTGGAACAGAACTTTTTGGACAAAAATAAAGCAAGACCATTGAGCAGAGGACACATAAATGATCGTGGCCTTAGCGCTGATATAATGACGTGAGCTATTGAAGTGACTTTTTTTTCTGCCTTAGCAGTTTTTTTTTAATAATCAAGTGCTCCAAAAAAAATTTTAGGCTTTCTGGAATGCCCTTGTTCACATCTCTGAAAAAGTTACCTCTTGGAGGGTAGCAATGAGTGTCATAAACTGATGTCTGGATATCTTTTATTATGGCTGCAGCAGTTTGTACTATTCGTAGACGCTCTTCGCGATCATTTCGTATCTTTTTGTCGTACCAAGAGTCTGATAAGACTTTCATTCCAGTATTGCGTAAACATATGACAGTAACATTTTTGGAGTTTGAAGCAAAAATAATCCCATCCCCGTATTTTTGTTTCAACTTATTTCTCAAAGTGATGTCGTCTGGAACTAGTCCTGTAATTTGAGATTTGAGTTCGGGTAGTGAGAATTGACAGTCGTAATTATTATCAAGGAAGAAGGATATTTCGTGTACAGCTGCTGAGACGTAATCCGACTCAGGCCGCCCTCTCTTTCTGATTGGTGCAGTGTGTAGAAAAAAAGTCATGAAGCAATCTTGGTGATAAATCGCATCAGCTGCAACTAAATCAGCAACGTTTATTATACGACACTGAACTTCCTCTCCCCCACTGGTCATGTCTATTCTCTGCAGCTTCAAGAACTTTGTTTTCATTTAGAGACTCCTAACTTCGTATATAGTTCTTCGCCTGTCAGTTGGTTTTTCTTTTGTCTTGCTTTGAATTCTTCGTCTATCACTGCCATACAAAAGAAACATTTTGTTCGAAAATCGAACTGAGGTTAAAAAACGATCGCAAACTTACCGCGTGCTCTTCACTTTGGGATGTTGACGCGATTTCTGCATTTCTTTTTAAATCAACTTTTATACTTCCTGGTCTGGTGTAATTTCTCCGACACAACGAATGAACCGAAACAGATTTTAAATGTTCCAACTGTTCATGCTTATTGTCTTTTCTTTGGACACTAGCTCTCTTAAAGCGTCAATCCCCTTTTCTCCTACATTCACGAAATCATCATTTGACATTAATTTTTTACATATGAAACATAGTTCCGTATCAGCCATTGTTCACAGACGCACACGGAATGGTGACTAACTATTAACTGTCTAGGAAAATACTAGGGTAAGACCGATTTGGCGTATACGGTATGCACATGCGCGTGTCTTCCAGCCATCGCGATGGGCACCCACGCATGCGCGTCCCTGGTGTGATAGTGCGCTCTTTCCAAAGTCAATTATCTTTGTTCGTGTTAGACTTATAAAAAAATATAATATATGTTTTGTGTAGAAGCTGCCTCCATTATCAACTCGCATTTTATAGTCAATATCTTCGTTCCTGTTAGGTTTACGACAAAAATGTATAAAATCGTTTTTGCACATAATTTAATGTTTTTTAATTTTTTAAATAAACTTTTTTTGCGTAAAGTTAATATTTCCCTAGTTATTTGAAAAAATACAAAAACCTTCCCATTTAGTGTAAAACTAATTTGGCTAATTATGCTATGCACATGCGCGGGTATTTCCCCCCACCGCGAAGGGGAACCGCGCTTGCGCGTCCCAGGTGCGATAGTGCGCTCTTTTCAAAGTCAATTATCTTTGTTCCTGTTAGACATATAAAAAATGTTATGAATGATTTTTGTTCATAATTTAATGCTCTTTAATTTTTGTATTTAATTAATTTTTATAAAATCAATATTTTTAAAGATATTTCCAAAAAACCAAAAAAGTGTACACATTTTCCAAGATGGCGGCGAAAGCTCAAGTCTGATCGGTGGGGACTTTTAGTATGTTCATTAGCATGCCTAAACAAACATCTCCACCAAATTTCAAAACTTTCATATTTTTTTTAGCCATTCGTCAAAATCGGGTCTATTTTGACTGGGGTATTTGTGCAAAGAAATGTACTTCTGTATACAAAATTGATAGATTTAAACCTTTTATACAAGTCAAAAGATTTTTTTTATCAATACTAACAAATATCTAAAAATCCCTTTTTTGACTTAAGCCCTTTATACCGGGTACCACATATACACTCAAGAGCCAAAACATTATGACCACCCCTACATATTGCAATGAATGCCTACATTTTGCAATGAATTCGCCTGGATGACGTGGAAGGCACGTGATCAGGTGGAAGTGGTATTTAACTGCCGCTGGAGAGTCTGAAGAATCATTCTTTCACTTACTTCTGTGTGTGATGGTAAAGGCTGCGGATCTAAGCGACTTTGATAGAGGGCAGATTGTAATGGCTCGAAGGCTCGGAACAAGTATTTCCGAAACTGCACGACTCGTGGGTTGTTCGCGACCTACAGTTGTTAGTACTTATGCAAAGTGGATGAATGACGGTGAAACCAGGAGTAGAAGACATGGTGTTGGACGTCCACACGCTATCAAAGAAAAAGGTCGTCGGAGACTGTCTCGTATGGTGAAGCAAAACCGGAGCCAAACAGTGGCTCAGCTGACAGCCCAATACAATGCAGGGCCAAGTAGAATAGTATCGCAGCACACTGTTTAGCGGACACTGTTGGATATGGGGCTACGCAGCAAACGTCCCACTCGTGTGCCTTTGCTGACCAAGCGTCATTGCCAACTGCGCCTTCGCTGGGCCCGGGAACATCGCGACTGGTCCATGGATCAGTGGGAGAGAGTTGCCTGGACAGACGAATCACGGTTTGTCATTCATCACGCCGATGGCCGTGTCAGGATACGCCGTCTTCCAGGCGAACTGTTGCTCCCTCAATGTACAGTAGGTCATACACAGGTCGGTGGTGGCGGTATTATGCTTTGGGGGACGCTCTGTTGGCCGTCTCTGGGACCCGTGTTTGTGCTAGAGCAGGCCATGAATGCTACAGGGTATCTGAACATCATTGCGGACCAGTTGCACCCTTACATGGCCTCTGTTTTTCCAGCTGGAAATGGAATGTTCCAACAGGACAACGCCCCGTGTCACAAGGCTAAAATTGTGTTGGAGTGGTTCCAGGAACATGATGCTGAATTCCAGTTAATGTCCTGGCCACCTAACTCACCGGATCTCAATCCGATAGAACACATTTGGGATGTCATGGGACGGCAGCTCAGAGTTCAAAGACCACCAATTCGGAATATATCGGATTTGCGTGACCGTTGCTTAAACATCTGGTACAATCTGTCTCCGGCCATCTACCAAGGACTAGTGGTATCCATGCCAAGGCGGGTTGAAGCTGTGTTGCACGCGAAAGGTGGGCCAACTCGTTATTGACAGGTGGTCATAATGTTTTGGCTCTTGAGTGTATATATATATATATATATATATATATATATATATATAATGTTTTTATATCAGCCATTTAGGAAATAATAGATAACATTGCTTGTTTCCAACAGATTCCTAATATCAGGTTGAATATATGATTCGTTGATTGGCGAGTCATACAATACATTTCGTTGGTTATTTTTTTAATTTTATATAAACAATAAGATTGAAAGGTTAGAAGGATAAAGTCTAGAAAACTCATTTAGATAATTTTTTGAGGAAAAAAAGTAAATACCACTGAAATTTTTCGATAATACTGCTTTCGATAAAAACAAATTTAATTAAAAAAATACTTCAATGAAACATATAAAAGCAGCTTAGTAAATTTATCTTCCTCAAAAATCATTGAATTTTTAAAAAAAATTTTTTTTTATAATTAAATCAGTAAGGAATTCAGCTTCCAAATTCTGGTTATGAAAAGATTTTATCACTTTAGAACTGTTCATTAAAATCAAATGAATTCCTTCTTTTGAAAAGCGTATCGAAACGCAAATTGGCTCTTATCTTTTTTTTTTTTACTGCACTACTTGACTGTTTGTTACTTCAAAACTACACACTAGTAGTTCGCTACCAATCGATCTCTCGCTGCTGATCGCTACTGTTTGCTACGGAATCCAATGTTGCTCGGCAGAAGCGAAATCGGATTTGCTCAGCTCGATGTTAAACTATGTAGAAAAATTTCCAGTGATTGTCGATTTGGATTTAAAGATTTTACAAAAAATGCAGATTGTAATATAGGGAAAATTTTTTTCCCTGGGCAACTTTTTCCTTTCTTAACAATAATGTGGCAAGTAATACTTTTTAATCTGAATTATTCGGGGAATAAATGTGGTTTACTGTGTTTTAGTCACAAATAATTTCTTCATGTGTACGTAATTTCAAAACTGAAAAAATATACCCGAATAAAACATTTCTCAGACTACATTTTAAAATCAAACTAGTTGGTACCCGTCAAAACATGACAGCTAGATAGTGAATAAATGTACTGATACACAAATTATACTCCACACATAATTGCCAAATGTTGAAAATCATAATAATGCGCAGAAACAAATTAATGTTTAAGCGGCTTCGTGCTTAGTGAGTATCTAAAGCCGGATTTAAAAATGTCACTGAGCATGCGCAGAAAGCAAATTTTTAATTGTAAATTATCGCTAATTAAACAGCGCGAAACAATTTCCATCAGAATTAAACAATTTCCACCAGGATTAATCTTATATTTCACAAACATAATTATCATAAAAATAAAAATGGCAGAGAGAGATTTAGAGAGACTCCTCGGCATTGAAACATGTCACTGAGCATGCGCAGAAACAGTGAGTTTCTAAAGCCAGATTGAAACATGCCACTGAGCATGCTCCGAAATAAAATTTTATTGTAAATTATAGCTCATTAATAAAAATTGCAGTTACAAAAACCAAATTTGACAAATCTACAGATTACAATCTTTCGTTTAAGACCAAAATGAAGTAAATTGATGCATTAGTTTTCTTTCACGGAATGCCCAGAAAGTCGGCTTAGCAATTTAATTATATAGAAATCTTAAAATCTGAGTAAAAAATAATTGGGAAAAATTTCTTCATAAGTTAGCACTGAGCTGAGCTAATCCATTATGGATACCAATGGGCAATCATGAATGAAACTGAATTGAAACTTTTAAATGACAGCGTTTCAAAATCGACGTTTGAATGTATAATTAACTATCAGTTAACTAAATACTGGAATCGCCACAGAACAGTTCCTCTTCAGCTCAAATCCCTGCTTCCTAATGTTGATTTTAAAAAGTTGTCACAATTTGATTGTTCCCTTACGAGTTCACTGTATGCATTAATTGTTAATGTGACAAATTTTGGCCACCGAGATGTCATAGTAGAGTTAAAAAACTGAAATCTGATTAATTGATTCGATTTTTTTTTCGATATTTTGAATGACATTAAATTTATATCCATTTTTCTTGCCGATTGAGATAATCCAGAATGAGCGATGATCAGCCAGAAAATAAAGGAGGGGTCTAGGGTTGCCCCACCGGATCCTTCTGACAAAAGAGCAACTCCAGATCCTGACATGATCCATGCGAGAATAATTACCTGTTGTTGCAACATCAGCTCCACATCGGCTTTGACACTGATTGCATTCACACCTCACGGAGCTTAATAAACGCGCTGATACGATGAAAGCCACTATCGATTACCGGCCGTTTAAAAAAGCAAAAGAAAAAAAATCCGTCGATGTGGGACCAGTTGGGGGAGATGAATGACACACAACAAAGGATGAACTTGTGTGGGATTTGATGTTTGTAAATTCTTGTTGGGGAACAAACTCAGTTTATAAATTTAGACCTACATGGGAGTTTCTGAGATGTTTGATTGAGATGTTTTTTTATATAGAGGTGAATTTATATATATATATATATATATATATATATATATATGTGTGTGTGTGTGTGTGTAAAAATATACTTTTTTCTCTCTCTCTCTCTCTCTCTCTCTATATATATATATATATATATATATATATATATATATATATATATATATATATCTTAAATGCAACTTTGTTCTTGGAAAGCTTGAAAGTTCGATTCTGTTTCATTATAAATAATTTTGAAATCAAATTAAAATAATCCATGTATAATTCTACAATTTATCGCACATTTTTTTTCTTTATTCCTTTTAAAGTAGTTACATTTGAAAGAGATTCTTTGAAACAAGAGACATTTAAATGTCCCGAAATAAACGATAGCGTTATGTATTTAAGAAACATACTGCGTCTAATTATTAAAGGTATTGTCCGGTAGGAAGCCGGCATTTATTCAAATCATTTAAAAATAGCATAAAATCTAACATTTAAGTTCTTAGCGTAAAAACATCAAAATTACACTTTAGAATTTTCTTTGAAAATATGCATATATGTACTTTTCAATATTACTTACCTAAAACTTACCATTTATTTTTATAAAAGTTCATCATGAAGATTTTCTAATTGACATTTTTATATAAATTGAGGACATTTTGTTAGTAAGACTTAAGATATGTAAAAACATCTTCGGTTTTCGCAAAAATGTTTGAAATTTCAGTGCTCTTAAAAATGTATCAAGGAAGTTTTCTTTACCTAAAAAAAAAAATTCGGGAAAAATTCTTGATGTCGCGTTTTAAAGGTGTATATATTCACTAATTTTAAAATATCCCTTTTTTATCAGTGATATAAGTGTGTCTGCATGTCTAGTTCACGTTTCAAGGATCAATGTAGCAGAAAAACTCCATAATTTCAAAATAATGTTAAATATTTAGTGTTTATGAAACACGGGATTCCAAATGATCGCATTTCTATAAATAGAAAATGGAAATAGAAAATGGCAATCTAACTTAACTATACCCTTAACTTAATTACACCCTATAATTATGACTGTTCATTGACTGCTTGAAAGCTTACATTACTATAAAAAGTTCTTACTAATGGTATTAATGGTAGTTCTTACTAATGAATTAAAAACCCCTATAGTGTAAAATCATTGTGTATAAAAGAAATTCAACAGTTGTTTAATTTACAGTACATGAAATACTGTTTAAAATGTTTTAACTTCACGGAAAAACGATGAATAAGGGATGAATTATGTTTCTTTCTTTTATTTTTTTCTTTCGTTTTTTTTTAACGAAGCAGCATTCAGCATGATGTCTCTAGTTGTGGAGAATGAGGCAGCATTATTAGACCACAATGTACCTGCTAATTATGGAAAAGTATTTTCTTCCATCATGTCGATGCTATAACTATAAAGGAACAATCTATATATATAAAACAGTTCCGTAACTGACTGACTCACTGACTGACATACAACGAACACAACAAACTGCTGGACCTAAAGGGCTGAAATTTTGCATCGCGATTCTTCTTATAGTGTAGGGGTGCACTAAGAAAGATTTTTGGAAAAATTCTTCTTAGATTTTTTTAAAATTAAATTTTTAAGCTGTTTTTGTAACTTTTTTTAAGTTTGCATTTAAAACAACAATTTTGAGGGTTATAAAATTTAAATCACGAGAAAGATCATTAAAATTTCTTTAAAATGAAATCTTTTTCGAATCTTTATCTCCCTTTTCAGATTTTTGGTGAATTTTAAAAGATTAATTTTTAGAATTCAATTTATTAAATGCTGATCCCGTGATTTCTTTTTCTGGTACTTTAAATAAATTTATCCTCACGTGCATAACAACTAAATAGAGAAAAAAAGTTTTTCCTTGCTAATGCGGCAGACGATTGGACATTCTCAAAAAAAATATTAAAATACAGGAAAAGATATGTTCCTCAAACTGTAGTATATTAATTGTACTATATTCTTTAGTATGTCCTATTAGATTAAATTTGAATATTTTCTTCTACATTATTTTGTCTATAAAAAAATCCCTTACGATTTTTTTTATAAATATATTTTTTTATTTTTTTTTACATCAATTGTATACATTGATCGTCGTATTTATTTTATATATATATATATATATATATATATATATATATATATATATATATATATATATATATATATATATATATATATATAAATATAAATTTTTTTTGGCATTAATTGCATACATTGACCGTTGTATTTAATTTGAATGTACTCCGTAGCGAAGTGCGGGTTTTCAGCTAGTACATAAATAAGTACAATTCGCGTTCGTTATAACGACCCCTATGAAAAAAAGGACGTTATAACGAGGGTCACTATTGGACGGAAATTGATGAAAAACATAACAAAATTAAGATTTCTAAATGATTTCTGTATTAGTACATGACTACAGTGTACATTCTATTGTTCTCTTTGTTATCAAATAGGCATTAGACTATTGTCTCTTAAATGTATACAGTTTAAGAGAACGATAATTTCTAATATAAAAATTTAACTAAAATTGAATGAAATGACAAAAAAATGGGGTCTTACTTTCATTTATTACCTAGAAAAATAATGAGAAATCGTTGTTTGTTTCTGTGAATATGAGATTTTTTTTTTAAACATAATTTTTCATTTTAAGTTACAGATCGTGTCGCGGAGGTGGATTGGTGATGCTGTATTGGGACTAGATGCTCTGCTGGGTCGTCATATGGGATGTAAAAAAAATCATGAAAGAGGATTCCATTTGGGACATTTTGCACAAGTCGTTATATTGAAAGGGTCGTTATACCGGGTTTCGACTTATAATAAAGTGGATATAAACGTTTCTTGACATCACGTAGTACGCTTTGAACTCCTTAAAATGTTTTTAATAGAATTGGGAATACTTTTGTCAATGAGTAGATTAAAGTACCAGGATTCTGAAGAAATAATTCTGTGTAAGAAACCTAGAATATCACTCGTTATATTCTAGTTAAAAGTGTTTCGATTTCTTAAAGTTTCGAAGCATTAGAAAACAAGTTAAAATAAACGTGTATAAGAAACATGGTTTGAAAGTATGGCAACCATTCAAACCAGCTCTTCCGAATTTTGCTTTATTTAATACAATTAAGAGATAAAATGCTAAAATTATGAATATTCTTGAAATGTAAAAAAAGACATTCTTCTTAAATGCTAAATTATTCACATTCTTAAAATATTAAAAAATCATACCTTCTCTTATTACCGTTTCAAATTTAGTTTGAATCTCAGATTTAAATAAATTTTTCCCTATTTTATGAAGCGATAACAAATGAAGACAGAAAATAGACAAAACTGCTTTGAAAGTAACAAATTTTGAAAATTATTATTCCACGTGAAAGTAATTTTTATTTCCTAGCTGTAGGGGTGTTACGCAAGAAGTAATGAACAGAAAGAAATGACAGTAAACATTCGATATACAAAAATATTCTTTATTATCGCAATGATGCGAAGAACATTTAATAAAAAGTTATTCCTGCTACATTTTATAATGCTTCGAAAGAGCTTCGGCTTAAACTTACAAGAGGTTACGTAGAAAGATTAGTTTTCTTAACAACATCAGTCGAATATGTTCTTGCAGCCTAATGCCATTGTACTATTTCTATTTGCATGGAAGAAAAATATACTTCTTTAACATTGAAAGTAAAATCTTTTTAAAAGTAAGATCATTGAAAAAGAAAAGTTTTTATAAAAAAGGTGAGCTTTTGGGTATTTTGATCGTCACGTATGATTCAGTGTAAATGATTCATTATATTTATATTTTGAGATTATGTATTTTTAAACATAACGCTATAGAGAGGGAATGAAATTTTTTCCCTTCATTTAAGACACACACTTAGCAGTAATGATGCTCTTCGTCAGAAAACTATAGCTGTAGGCTGCTTAATACTTCCCTCATTTCTCCTCGTTCAAGTATAGGATTTCATCAACTTCATCAAACATTCATTCCGGATTCTTTGCCAGAAAATTGCATTAACCAGGACAAAGGAAATGCAAGCACCTTTCTGCCCGTTTTCAAATGAATACTCACGGTCGTTTCTATACCCACCTCTCTCTTTTTTTCGAATTGTGCTTCCGCAGTGAGTGAGTCACCTTACACAGTACCCGAAGGGTTCCATTGCACTCTGAAGAGGCTATGTGTGTACGTAAAGGGGTGCTTTCAAATGGAATTACTAAGTCTATAATTCAGATGGAAATTCGCTACAATGGAGAAGTTAAATGAAGGAGGAAATGTGCAAATATTTACAAACCTTAAGCAGGGAGATACGGATACGTTTATGCTCTTCAGAAAATTCAGCTAGAAAAATGTCCAATTCCTTCTGCTACGGAATGTTTGACTCAGAGGCCATCTACAGTTTTTATTCAGCCCTGATCTACCGCGGTTCTCAGTTTTCAGTTTGTTTTGCTTTTTTTTTCTTCTGAAGTATATAGAAAGAAACTGGAAAGGAAATGGAGATTCAAATTAAGAAAATATATAAAAACGATAAAATACTGAATATTTTAGTACTCTAATTTCTAGTTAATCCATTTGCCTTCTTTCTTTAAACTTTTTTTTCTGTCTGTTGAATTTTCCCGAACAATTTTTATCTAAACATTTAGAGTAGATTTTCCTGTTTTTTTCTTTTTTTTAGTAGCAAACAAGGTTAAGAAACAAAGTCAACAGCTTTAAGCGATCTTTAACTTTTTTAATTAAGCAAATAAAATGATCATTTGAAATATTTTTTTAAAAACGATTCTGAATATTTGAATACTTAAGACTCTTGATGTTTTTCTGATTTTGTTTTTAGAAAGACAAGTAATGATTAGTCATTTTTTAAAGTTTGTCCAAATTGAGATTTGTGGAATAAGATTCAATTAGCCAGAGAGAATTTAACATGAACTGTTTTTCCAAATTAAATTATCTTTTTACATTTGTATAAGTTTAAAATATAGTCATCTCTCTAAGCTCATCGTACATCATAATAGACGGGGCACTATTAACTTTTACCTGAATCTATTCATAAAAATGTTTTCTCTTTTATTTCTAAGTCATCATACAATATGTCCTGTCATCAGACAATCTTTTTACTGTCTGTGACCTCATAACAGACTATGTCGATGTAAGCAAAGGGTGGTCCGACGTATTTCGGACTTTGACACAAACTTAATGCTTAGCAGATTCTGTGTCGTGGATGAACTTAACACTGCTTGTTGAGTGTGTTCCCCCGCATGTCCAGTTATAGAAGTTTAAATGAAGATGCATGAATTAAATTGAATAATTTGCAGGACAGGGATGATACAAAAGGATTAAAACAGGGGATTAAGGTTTTTTTTGGCATAGCATGTAAATATATATATATATATATATATATATATATATATATATATATATATATATATATATATATATAACCAAGATAAATAAAATATTTTATCAAATTGATTAAAATCAAAATTGGAGGGATTTTTTTCCTTTTTATCTGTTTTGAGTAGCAAACTATACAATTCATTACAAAACAGTCGTAAAAACGCTTCAATAGCAATATTTCGTACTTGCTTATTACACCTTACATGTTTACAGACGAATATACATGGCCTTGAGTCTTGTGTTCAGTGTATGTAAAAGTAAACGATCTTCAGGTGAGAATAGTTTAGTACTCTTTGGAAAATGCACTGGAGAAGAAAACACTGTTCTCCCTACCTCTCTCTTTTCCCTGAGTATTTTACAAATGATAAAATATGAACAATTCCAGTGACGTAAATGGGGAATAAAGAAAAAAGACTTTAATACAAGGTTCCCTTTCTTTTTTATATCAAAGTCACTACATTACTACACTCATGGGGAAACGATCCTACGGTATCCATGAAGGGAGAACCTGATCATAAAAGTTTTATTGCACCTCAAACACAACAGAACTATATTTCCTAAAATTAAATAACAAACAACATTGAGCACAGAGAAAGGATATAGAGCTTTCATAAATGTGAGATGCTCTTTAAAAGCAGGAACATGAAGCAACATGAATCATAAATCATTACTTTGTAACATATGTCATAATTCTCATGGTTTCTTAGCACAGAATAAACATGCTACAGTATATATTCTTTACATAGGAAAAACAAATTTTCATCTACTGATATTTGGAGTTTGGGGATAATATTCACATAGTTTTTATCTTTTCCAGCCATGTAAAATTCTCTCTTCTTATCACGTTCTTAATGCAATTTCAGTAAAGAAAAAAAATTCCATACTTCCTTTTAGGAAATCTGAAAAGTTTTGAAGACCACGTTTCAGAATTAGGGATCATTTGAAACCTTTATTTTTTGAGGGAATAATACTTTATTCTATAAGAGATTAAAAAGTAAGGTTTAGATGGTGAGAATACAAGAGCAATTAAAAACAAATTAGGGATTTTTAATACAAGATCCATTTTTTTTTAAAAATAACTTGGAACAAGTACCTATTTGTTCTGAAATCTCCCTATAAAGAGGTTTTTTTTTAAAGAAATCACTTTCGATCTCTTCCTCAGATGAAGATGTTAGATTTTCTAATAACATCTCGTAGCACGTCTTTTCAAAGGAAGTAACTACACTATAAAATTTGAGGTGTAATATTTTAATTTTTTTTTGCATTTAGGGTCAAACTTTATCTGAACAAAATATTCGATATTCTTATTAACGTACTTTTTTAATACTGTAATTAGGATGCTTGGAATAATTATACCTGTGTACAAATATTTCTACTTTCTATTATATCAAACTGTAGTCAAGTTGTCGTATTTAATTGAATCTAATGAGGAAATTTTAACCAGGAATATTACGTTAAAACAGGATATTTCGCATTGGAATTGAGTATTGAGGAAATGTTAGAAATGAGTCCGGACAGTAAATTCGGACATTGTGGTAGGAAAGGAACTTCATAATCGCGAACACATTAGACCGCAAGAGAGCATTAATAATTAACGAAAGAGAAATTTTTCGGTAAGGACCTCCACATCTTAGGAAACATTTCTTTCTTTTTTATTAAGTGGCAACAGCTATCATCAGTGTTGGTTGTGTTTACTTAGCGCTCCTTTATTTATAAGACAAATTGGTTTATTGCGTTTTTTCAGTGAATATTTATTTATGGTATTAGTTATAACAACTTGAGAAGGTCGTAAAGATATAATTTTATTATAATTAAATTAAAGAGAAGAAGAAATGTATTGTAATTTAACTTTGCTTGTAATCAGAAATAAATAAAGAAAGGAAAAAGCCGACTGGAACCGGGAACGGCCAGCTCGAAAATTTAATTTGTTTTAGACCTTCAAGTAGAGGGTCTGTTGCCACGGATATTGCTAGGCAGGAATTATGTTATTTTTGAACTTAAGTTGTTTTGTTTAGTTAATGTGACTTATATACAAAACCTTGCCGTTTATGCATTCGCAGTGGTCGGCATGATTTACGAATTTCTTTTTTATTAATCTGGAAAATAAAATAAAAAAATCGTGAAGACCAAAATTCTAAGAACAACATTGAACAGAGTTGTTTATAAAGTTCTTAATAGCTCATAATAAGTCACGAGAAGTGTATTAGGAGTCAGCAAAAGATAAGCACTAAAAAACTAATATAAAATGTTGTGAGGTCAATCAGCGTTTTATTTTATCCAGGGACTATATCTGTAACCATCGTTTCATGTTAATCTTTTACTGACTTCGTTTTCATTACAATTAATGAGCACCTAACATCTCACACAATAAGAGTATAAATTTTCGATTCATTGGTAAGGGCTGATGAAGAAAACACTAGAGTGACCCCTACTTTTCGATTACTCTTTTTTGGCTTTTTATGGATTGGGGTTTTGAAGAGTTCGGATATTTTACAGTGTTTTTTTTTTAATTTTGAAATGCATCGTTGATAGACTCTAAGTTGATCCATAGGTGATTTTCGATGAATCAAGGTGCATTCCTGAATTTTGGAATCGATATTGATTATATTTGAGATCCTCTGTTATAATTATTCTTAATTACTAACTACCAAAAAGCCATGCATAGCAAATCATGGGCGTATGGTTAAAGCAGATTTTATGCATGGATTATTGTAAAGCCATAGTCATTGCTTTGACTATCATGTTTATTAACAACAAAAGGATTAACTGGTTCCATTTGCAATGAATATACTCGGTGTAAACTGATTTTATATATCGGCAGAAAATCTTGAAATGCTATACGGAAAGAAAGATTTTCCTCCTCCTTTTTATTATAGAATCATAATGAAAAAAATGTTGTTCATCAGCCAAAATGTACGGATATTTATAATCAGGATTGATTGAACCCACTCATATAGATGGCGCTGCTAGCGCAGATTTGAATGCTCTTGATTAGAGAGCTTGTAGACAGCATATGTGAAACACCTGCTACTATGCATTGGTGACTTGAATATTAAATTTTGCTAAAATTTATTTAATTGCCATTGATGAGTGACTCTACAGAATTATACCACTGAACCACAACACAGATTTGAACCACCGATACTGATACCAAGGATATTTTGAAGATTTCTTGAGTATCAAATAAGGGGACTATTTTATATTCGACAAGCAGATAAACTTTGCATTTTTTTTCTCTTGAGAGCCTCACAATATTTAACATGCTATTGGCTTTAATTTTTCAGAAGCAACGTGATGCATTGATTCTTATTACTGGTGTGTTTAATGAACATTCTAAAATTCCAAAAGGAACTAAGAGTTTTCATCAAACAACGCTAAAATGGACCAAATAAGTGCTATAAAATTTGTAATGGCTGTAACAGTACTGTTACAACTAGAAGAAAACAAATGTTTCAGCTAATGCTCATCAGCCTTTCCCTCTGTAAAATAAGAGTTTGTAAAACGAGCTCTCAAATTATAAACATTTTTACAATAACGCAAGCACAGACAACCTCGCCATCTGTGCAACATAAATCTGTGCATAAGCCCTCTGACATCTGTGTATCATGCAGCAGTTAAACCTGGACATTCTGTGTTATCACTATTTTAACTCTCGTTTTGTAAGGAAGCAAGGAACAAGGAAATAATTTCTTGTTTCTTGACAAAGTTATAGTTCTTAATTGCCGGCCATAGTATACAGGGTGTTTCAAAAAGAATCATCCGATTTAAAAAAAATCATAACTATTCATCTTTTAATCCATTTTTATCGAATAATGCATAGGCAGAAAGAGGGAAATCTCGAGTTTCATGCAGTTGCCGAAAAATAGCGCTAACGCTCTTCCTTCGCCCGCCACTTCAGCGTTTATAAAGATGGCGACTGCACAACAGAAATCATTCTATATTCTACGCATTGCAAATTGTTAGTCCGTAACAACAGTTCAGTGTGATTTTCGTTGACAGAACCCTGGTAAATTGAAGTTCCTAACTCTCATAGCATTAGGTGATTGTATAAACAATTCCAAGACACGGGTTGTCTGTGTGCGCATAACAGCCGTGGAAGCAGTGTATGCTGACATGCTCGCAAAAGTTTAGGACGAATATGCCTACCGTATAGACACATGTCGTGCATCCAAAGGTGGGCATATTGGACACCTTTAATTTGGTTTTTAAAAAAACTTTATGATTAGCCATGTAATATAAAATTAATGATAATTATTTTATATTACATGGAATTAATAATAAGTTTCCATGTTCAATATTTTTCATAATATAATCATTTCAAATCGGGTGATTCTTTCTGAAACACCCTATATTAATTGGTGCCAAGTATATAATTCTGCATTTGATTTGAAATTTACCAAGTTAATCAGGAAAACTGGCTTATAACCTAAAAGATTTGGAAGATATTTCTGTTCAATTTTCAGGGATTATAACTCTCAGCGTAATTAATTTTCTGATTAAACTTAACCTCAATTTCTAATATTACATAAACATTGTGATAAGAAGAATAACATTTTTTTTCCTTCTTAGAGACAACTTAATTATAAATACAGCAAAAACAAAATCCTTGGATATAACAACGTTACACTTGTAGAATATGAATTATTATCGTAGTCTGAACACTGAAGCATGAAGTTCAATTAATAGAATTTTCAACGAATGATATACGGGCAGCAATGTTGAAACTCACGTCTCAATCAATCTCTGTAAACGTGAACTCTCCGAAACAACATTTGACATCATGATTTACTATTGTGCATTTGAATCAATGGAGCACTCAAGCATTTGTTATTTGGTGTTTGCACACGATAAACTCGCTTACTTTGAAGTTTTATTTTATTATTTCAATTTTATTTCCCCCTCTTCTCTTAGGAATGCTGTATCACAGGTCCAATGATACGGGGTAAACATGTTTTTATTTCTGTGATTTGTTGGGATGAACAAAATAAAATTGCTCCACCCGCATATAAATCTAATTTCATGATTAAAATACTGCTGAGTGTTTTTTTAAAGCTCATGATACAAAGAATTTTTCCTCAGAGGAAAAATTTATTCAATAATAAATGAAAAATATCAATATTTGAATTATCTCTCTTGAAGGGGATTTTAAACTGCTAAATATAAAAAATCTGTTTTAACAAGAAAATACTAATGAACTTCAATACACAAGTTTCCCCAAAGGTGGTTTATTTAAGAATAAAAAATAAATACATTTGATAATGAATGTTTATTTGTAGAAGAAACCAACCAAACAAATTAAATTAAATAAAAGCCTGACCTGCATCGTTTTCACGACACGTATTAAATGTAATGGAAAATTGTTTTCTTCATTCAAAAGAAAACACTGTAAATTATTATTAAAATGACGCAATTATTAAAATTATGAAAATATATTGAGCAGTTCAAACTATGATTATTAAACATTAACTTTGGAATCAAACAATTACACGCATTAGTGTTTCAATCCTTGATGATTCTGACAGCGTAACGTTAGGTAGAACTTAGCGTCATAAAAACGTTGACTACGTTAAAGAGTTTTCTTCTAAAACTTTTATGTATATACTGCTCATTATTGTGGAATCCATTGGAAATGTATAGAGAACAATTCTTATTGTGATAAGTTAATATCCATATTTCAAGGAATTACACTAAAAACATCATAAAGGTTTCTATCGTAGTGCTTTAAAGAAAAAGCATTTGTTATATATTTAGTATATATTCGTTTGAAGGAAATAATCAGAAACTTAAAAATTCCTTTTAGATTTTATAAGCAGCTTTTAAACAATGAATGTAAAATATTTTTAAAATCAGAGTTGGTTAGTATTGTTAGTATTGTCAATGGAACATCGAAATGGCAAATCAAGTTAAAAGATTATTTTTTTATTTCTTAACTTTTTAATTCTTTTATTGCCCATGTTAAACAAAAAATTCATCTGAGGCTTATGGCATTTCTTTATCCAAATTCTAACACCATGACTTCTAAACTAATGTTGAATTATCAATAAACAGATTTATTTATAAATATGCTTCTTTACAGAATAAAATATTTATTTAATTTTTTTTCCGAATTTATCCATTATGTTCTAATATTTTTACACACGAAACCAATGAAGATACCCGAATCCCGTTTGTATCTATAGAAAACCTTACAAAACTTACCAGAGGATTCCTTTTCTAAAGTGTTATATTTGAAAATATAGAATCTAAGGAGGAAAAAAAAAACCTTTGTCGTTCACAAAAGCAGAAAATTAACAAACAATAAAAAGAAGTCTCTTTTCATCTGAAATTCAAGAAAACTTTATTTTTCTAAGATAACATTTTGCGTATCACAGAAAGCCCGAGTATATTTTTTATCATATTTGCTAAAATACACTTCTTTTCAAAGAAGTTCCACTTTATGACAACATCAAAAGGAGTTTATGGCATCTTTTAACAATACTCCATTTCAACAATGCCAAAGGCATACAGTTTCTGAAAAACAGACACATATATGGGAACTTGTGTCTCTTTGAAATGTTTGTTGTTGGAAGATAATTTTTTTTCTTTATATTGTGTTCTTCTCATCTACTTAAAATAAGCCTTTCTTTATTTGCGGCAAAGTGTTTAAAACATGTTTTAGGAAAATAAGAGGCAGGAATTAAAATGATTAAAGTGCTAACGTGTATGTTAGGTATGAGAAAATATAATCAAGAAATTTTGAGTTTTATATTTTATAATTTTTATTAAAATGTTAAGAAAATTTAAACATTTGCTTTGTTACATTCTTTTGAAAATTATTTAGCATTTTTATCGATTATTTTTATATTCTACAATATGAATATTTCAAATCCTGCAATGGACACATTATATTTAAACAAAATTATTTAGAGTTCAAGCACTACTAATCTTAAATTAAAAAAGTTGAGAGTAATACTTGCGTAGAAATTTAAAATAGAATTTATATCAAATGAAGTTTAGACTAAACAAGAGGGTTTTTTTCACTCAAATTTAACACCCTTAGGTATGAAACATTTTTTCCACAGTCAATTTTAAAAAATGCTTGAAATCCTCGATGGATAGAAACACTCCTCACATTGCATGTGTATTTTATTTGGTAGAAAAATGAGGTCTCGTGGTTTTGGGCTTGTGGATTCGCAGCTTGCAGACACGAGCCCCTGGCAGACAGTCGTTACAAACTTCCACAAAATATTAAAATTACCTAATTGTTGAACAGATCATAAAAGCGATGACAAAACATAAACCACATTATTTGAAAATAAAAGAATTTTGATAATAAAAGATTTGATAATAAAAGTTCAAAATAATTAGATTAAAAATTATATCAGTCAGATATTCACTTATTTTGAAAGCTGATAATCTGAAATAGGAAGGCGATAAAGTATTTTTATTAATAAACAGTTGTCCTAAATATTTAGTTCTTATCTATAAAAAAGTACAATCTTGTTCATTGAAAATCAAACTTATGTATTTGTTTGTTATTTCATACGGATTATTTAGGAGTTTTAAAAGTAAAATTGTTTAAAAAAATGATTTGTTGAAAAATATTCTTCATTTTATCACAAAAAATATAAGTTATATTTTTAAGTAATGTGTAAAATATCATTTTTCAATCTTTTTCTTTAGGTATGAAAAAGGTTGAAAAATGATATTATGTATGAATTTTTTCTTATATATAGATACAGTATGGGTGCAAGTAGGAATGTATGTATGAATGTATTTTTGGGATATAACATTGGGTCACAAAGAATTTTTCTGTTTAAATTTTTTAATCTAAAGCACTCTTATATTCACAAAAAATGAAATGTAAGATACTGAGCAGGATATAGATCAGCTTTTGTATGCATCATATCATCTGAATTGTTAACGTATTCTCCTACAAACTTTTTTTACTTTATCATAGGATCTAAAGAAGTTCAGACTCGGGAAACTCGTCTCCGTTATGAGATTAAAAATAATCTTGTCATCGAAAGTTGTAAACAAAATCTGGAGGAAGAGTAATTTTTCAGTTTCGCATTCAATCTTACAACTAGATTTTTACCATGATCTTTTTTTAGTTATTCACATGTTTATATATATATATATATATATAATATATGTGTGTGTGTATAATATAAGGCCTACAAATGAATATACCATATATGATATAAATATTAAATATTGTACATATTTTTTATATCTTTCTTATGTAAAATAAATTTGTATTATTTACCATTTGTATTATCTTTTACGCACATTTACATTTTAGAAAAGTCTGCTTTACTGTAAGTATCTTAGAGATACTTTATTTTCCCATAGCAAATATTTACAATATGTAGCAAGTCTGATGTATGACTAGCAGTTAATATTACGATAAATTAGTCTAACTCTATATAACATTAAATACAAATCCAACTATGTAGTTTTGCCCATGAATCATTCTTCATTTACTCCAAGGCCCAAAATTCAAATAATTAATTTTCATTATTTTAGAGTATCAAACTATTCAACATTATTTGAAATCCCTGAAAAACTTGCATTTCATTTCCTGAATTCTCCTTTTTTAAAGTAAAAAAGCAATTAATCACCCTTTATCCCATGTGAGGGATTTTCGACGTTATGTCCAACATGACGTAAAATCGTCCTGTTGCACGGAAGCACTAAAACTATTGGTTTTCTTCGGTGTATCACGACCTAAAGCATCCAGTGCTGGAGAATGAGTAATTACTCAACGTAACAAATTACTTGACTTCGTTGTTGGGTGTTGTAACACCATTCATGATTTATTAGTCCACCAAATACTGCGTATTGCCTCCAAGGAATCTCATTCATATTATACATGATGTCGCTAAAGCCACGTGACCGATGGTTTCAAGCAGTAGTAGAAGAAATGAGAAAAGCGTCTTTCATTTTGCCTCTGCTTGAAGACTCGGGAGCACAAAAGCGTGATAAGAGTGTAGATATGATATGATATCATGGTTTAATATTTTAAGTATGACAACTTGTGATATACCGTATTTTTCAGACCATATGACGCACCTCAAATTTATAGGAGAATTTTTAAAAAAGAATATTCTGTATTTTGTTAGGTATATAAAAATATTTTGCCTTTCATACTTAATATAAATTAAAAATGTAAATAAAGAAATATATATATATATATATATATATATATATATATATATATATATATATATATATATATATATATATATATATATATATATATAAATGTATATATATATATATATATAAATGTATATATATATGTATATATATATATATATATATATATATATATATATATATTTATATATATATATATATTTATATATATATATATATATTTATATATATATATATTTATTTATATATATTTATATATATATATATATTATGTATGTATAAATATTATATATTATGTATGTATGTATAAAATAAAATATTCATTCTACTTTAATGTTACTTTTGGACTATAAGGCGCACGCCAATTTTAAGCCGATTTTTCTATGGATAAAGGTACATCTGTGGTGGTCTGAAAAATATGGTAACAATATTTATTTGATTTTTCTCTGTGTTGTCCGCGGAAAATTAACAATATAAAATAGATAGTATAAATAGTTAAGTGTTTTATCCATGCTATAGGTGTAAGTTATTAATTTGCTGCTATACCGGATTGTTGAACATGGTAAATATTTAATAGTGTCACTCATAATTCTCTGCAGCCCTAAGAAAAACCACTTTGCTCAAATTTAGTTTCCATTTATATTTCTATTGTGGGCTTTTAGAAGCTGTTATTTACCGATTTATCTCCAACTACGAGTCTCACGAAAAGTAATACTTCAATAGCCTTTCAAACCTAAAACAGTCAAAAAAATTTTCAGAGTTTTCCTCCGTATGAAAAGATGAAGATATAAAGAAATAGACATTTCACGTAGACTATAAATCTTTCTAGTTTGAGCATTTCCCGTTTATGAAAGCAGTGTCCTTTAACCGTGATATTTTACACATATTTTATTACATTTGTGACGCTAAAAGTTTCAAAAACCTCGATTTTATTATAGCAACAGAAAGGTTTTTAGAACACAACCGAATGCACAGTGTCAACAATGTTTAGTACGGGGAGTTATCTATCCCCTTTTATGTGCATTCCAAAATAGAAGTAAATGACACAAAAACGTGCCTTTAAAGGCATGAAGATGGGTTTTGTGCCCGATATACTTCTGTTTGTGTAGGTGTATGGATTTCTTTTTCAATAATGCAAAAAATACTGGAGTATGATTTTATTTTGAAAAATGAAAGACAGTATCTGGAGTTTTCTGCTCAATATTTAAATATACCTTATTTACAATAAATATACTTAAAACTTTAATATACTTTGAGAAATAAACGGAAGTTTGGTAATTATTTGTCATTGTTGCCTATTCTTCCTTTTTTTTAATGTGTAAATTTACTTATATTTTACTCCTTAAACATAATGAAAGAAATTTCTGTATGCTTTCAAAATGAAGCTTTTTTCACTTTTTGTAACGATAGGGTGGGTGTCCCAAATATCGCCCCTGTGTCTAATATCGCCTACTCGTGTTTCTAAAGTATGATTCGCGCTAAGTAGGAGAAAATGCAGTAGTTCTGGGTTTGTACTAACAGCGGCGATAGCGACAACGCTCTTATCACGGACAACATAAACTATATGGCGCCTGCAGTTGTTTTGACTGTTGTCTTTGTAAACTTTGGCTCCAAAGAATCAGAATCCAGTGAATGACCAGGTAGATGCATCCAAATCCTAATTGTTCTTATTTGAAAGTGCATTAAACAGAGACTTTTCTAGCAACGTCTTTTAACGGGTGCTCCTAATTTCGCCTGGTAGGCGGTAAGAGGAACAGAGGTAGGTGATATTAGGAACCGCTATGGAGTTCACTGGAAATTTCAATTTTTCCAGTTTATCTAAGTAACTTAAACTCCCACTGGTTTTGGAGCTGGTTGATCTCAGGATACGAAATGAAATAGTTCTTAGGGATGTTCTTTGAGTTTCCAGCCTAATCAGAAACTAAAAAGTGGATGAAATGTCGGAAAAAAGTTAGAGTAGGTGATATTTAGGATACCTACCTTATTCTCTATAAAAACGTAGAACTACACACACTATATTAAAAGTAATCAAACCTCTAATGATTATTTAAAAAAACTGACATTCTCACTATCAGATTACTTTTATTCTTAGAATGATGTACATAATTATGTATAAATTTGCTTTTATAGGTTAACTAGCTGAATACCCGTGTTTCGCTACGGAGGACATTCAAATGAAATATAACGGCCAATGTATGCAACTAATGCCAAAACAATATTTATAAAAAAAATCGCAACGGATATTTTTATAGACAAAATAATGTAGAAGAATATATTCAAATTAAACTCAACGGTCAATGTATACAATTAATTTGCATGTTTAATATCCATAAAACATACTAATTTGAATTAAATTCTTAAAAAACTTCCATCCCAATTAATCTAGTGGTTAAATTTTATTTTTTACCGTATTTTAATTTTTTTGTCAATTTATTTCGTTGTTATGCACGTGACGCAAAATTAATTTAAAGTATCACAAAAATAAAAGAAACCCCGTGATCAGCATTTAATAAATTAAATTCTAAAAATAAATATTTAAAAATTCACCAAAAATCCGAAAATGAAGGTAAAGATTCGAAAAAGATTTCATTTTAAAGGAATTTTTATGATCTTTCTCGTGATATAAATTTTATAACCCTCAGATGATTATTTTAAATGCAAAATTTAAAGAATGTTTCAAAAACTGCTTAAAAATTTAATTTTAAAAAATCTAAGAAGAATTTTTCAAAACTCTTTCATAGTGCATCCCTACACAATAAGAAGAATCGCCATGCAAAATTTCAGCCCTTGAGGTCTAGCGGTTTGGTCTGTGCGTTATCTGTCAGTCAGTCAGTCAGTTACGGAACTGTTTTATATACATAGATGATGCTCTAAGTAGGTCATAGGATTATTTTTTACTCATTGGTTTTGTACGCTTGCTCTCACATCTATCCTTACTCACTTGTAGTTTATGGTTGGTTGATTAAGTGCGCTACGGTCATTTTTGCTACGCTAGGGCTTATTAGACCTGGACCTTCTACTTAAATCTGATTCTTAACGTCTATAAACATGCCAGCGCCCTTAGCCATTCTGCCATCGCGTGGCTTGTAGTTTATGATTTCTCTATTTAAATTTTCATCTTGTTTATAACAGTTCAAACATTTTTCTCTTCTGTTCTGCAATTGAACCTTGCATTTATGTGGTTTTCTATGTAACATTAATGCGTGAGCATTTACTAGCAATCAGTAAGAAGATCTTAAACTAAAAATTATAGACACTATATCCTCATGTTATATTTGATTAGGTGAGATATTAATTTTTAAAAAATATGGAGGAAAATTAAAACGAATTATCTTTTCTTTTTATTTGATTAGGTAAGATAATAGGAAAGATAAGTTGCTTTATTTCCTCCAATGCATTATTGCTGGAATAAACGTCTATTATTATTTCTTATATAGAAATAGTATAATATATAGAGAAATAGAGAAATTATAGAGAAATTTTCTATTTTTTTATTGAATTTTTTAGCTTTAAATTTTTTATTTTTAGAGAAATTTTCTATTTTTTCTATCGTCTGTTATCGAGAAATTTTCTTTTTTCCTATAAATATTTATTTAAAGTTTCTTAAAAGAGCGAAATAAGAAATAGACAACCCAATAACTGAAGAAACGAGCGTAAGCAATAATATTTTTATAAGTTTATAAACTTATAACATATCAATACTCTCAAGCTTTGTTTAAACTTGCCTGATACGTGAATAAGTTTATCACAAAAGCGAGGATAGCGTCAGCACGTATTCTTTACGTCAAAGGCTGGAGAAGTATTCATGTTATGCGATATTCCGAGCTATCCGATGTAATAACAAATCGCTCGTCGCAGGTTTCGGGTGTCTTGACACTTTGAGTTATTCATCGGACAAATGATGTGTTTTAGCCTCGGGAAACTCATTCATAATAAAAGTCCAACGACACGACATTTAAGTCCAACGAAGCATTCGAATATTTCAGATTACTACAATGCTTTGTTTAGTAATTAAAATTTCTAGTTGACGTGGATGTGAGACGTGAGAGAAAATTAGAAGATTTCTCACATTTGCGTTAGGCTGTTATGTAGTCTTTCTTTTCCCGTTTGACATGTGTATGCAATCAAATATTTAACAGAATGGCTAGTAAAATAGATTTGAAAAAGAGAATTTTCTTTCAGTTTAACAATACAGGTCTTACAGTTCAGTATCCTCTTTTAATGTACGTGTTGTATAGAAAAAAATACTTGTTACATTTTATAAAGTTTCTGGTAGTATTTATATATTTTATCCAATACAAAACCTACTAGTTAAAAAATTATTGGAGTAATTATTCGTCAGTTTGATTAGTTTTTTCTAACTATTCCCCATAAATGCCTGATCAATTTGAAATCCTAATCAATTTCTCATCAATTCAAATTCCTCATCATTCAAATTCCTCATCATTCAATTTCCTCATCATTCAAATTCCTCATTATTCAATTTCCTCATCATTCAAATTCCTCATAAATTTGGAATCAATGAAACTGAAATACTTTATTCAAAAATTGCAATTTTAAGTAAATAAAGAGGGCGGGACCCACTAAGATTACTCCCATTTGTATTTAAAGTAATATCAAAGTAATACCAAAGTATTTAAAGTAATAAGTGCATATTAAAGTAATAACGAAATAATGAGAGTGAAAATTAAACACTACAACTGTTCACTACACAATGTAACTGAAAAGTGACGGAAACCTTTTTTACATATATAGGTGTTGATAAACATTAATTGAAATTTAAACGAAGTAAAATTTTCTGTAGAACTTTTCCTCATTTTTTTTTATTTAAAAAATTGTATAATCATACAATAAAAAATAATCTGAAATTTGTTATTCTTATAATTAGAAGAAATTCAATGAATTTGAAATTATGGATTTCAATTTTAACTTCCTGATAACCCAAACGTCCTGATTTTAACTTCCCAATATTATCTATTCCATAGATAATGTTAACTACCCTTTCCCCTCAATATTCTGCATTAAGTAAAATAAATTGAATAAAAATAATCTTTCAAAGTGCATATTTATGGAACTTAAATACATAACTTTCTGATACAAAATCATTTTTGAGCTGACATGTAAACATTTATTTACTTACTGATAAATTTACGTTTTTCGATTGAAAAACTAAAATTATTAAAATAAACAGGAATCAGGGCTCAATGTTGAATGTATACTACCGTGGAGGTGAATAAATTCAAACTTCCAAATTAAATATGATTAAATACCTTAACAACACTATTTTCTCATTTTAATTTTTTACAAAAATTAATATAATTCTGTTAGTATAATTTTATTCATAACTGTATTAAAAAAACCCTTTTAAATGCAAAACAGAATATAACATTTTATTTTACTCCGTCAGTTTAACGAATTCAGAAAACTTAATTAAGTTTGTGTGTGTGCGTGTGCTCGCGTATATGTGTATGTTAATAATCTCTGTGTATTTATATGTGAATGTATGTGAGTATAAATACGCCTATAAATATACACATGGGTAAGTGTGTAACTGTGTAAAATCTTAATTTATATTTCTCTTATTGTTGCATTTCCTTTGAAAATCTTACATCTGATACTTCGGTCGGTATGAAATTGAAAGAAGTATATAGCAGGGTGGAGTGAAAGAAAAATCAAAATCACGAACTTAAAACACCTATATGGGGAAAAGATGCAAATTACAAAGCCTATTTATAATACGAAATCTCAGCTAAATCAAATAAAATTTTTGGCTTCCAAAATAACTGTAATGTTTAACAATGTCACCTAATTTATCACAAAACTAACAAAAACGTATTCATAAATTATAATATTGAAAATTAAAGTACTTGTAGCTTAAAAAAATTTTCTTTTTTTTAACGGATCAAAGGACATTTCGAAGAATGGAAATTGGAAATATTGACATTAAAACAAGCAAAATTCTTGAAAAAAGATGGCAACGGAAAGAAAAGGCAGCAGAAAGAAGTTCAATTGCAAGACAGTGAAGAAAAAAGAGCTAAAAGACTTTCTCCTTCTGTTAAAGCACACGTTTTGAATTCTTCAAGTTCTGATAAATATGAAGATACTGAATCTAAATAATGTGAAACGAAAAACACAGTTATAAGTCAAGATTCTCGTTCAACTTCGCAAATGGGAATTACTTTTTCAAATGTAGCACAGGCAGAACTAGAGTTTCTGCCTTGTGCTACATTTTAAAAGATATGGTAATAATTACCAAACGCGATTCTTTTAAAGTACTCCATCATAACAAAATCAGAAGGTAAAGAATAAAAACCCGCAGTGACTTGAAAAGGAAAAATGAGGGAAAACACTGTTCATCGGAATATGGGATCGGAATATATACTTTGACGGTCGAAAAGACCAGACTTTTATTCTGATTAAGGAAAGAGAGCGGCTATCTAGAGAGACTGTAAAATAAGATCATGTTGTTCTACTTTCAGAACCAGGATCTAATATATCTTTTGTATGTCACGCCTACATCAGGCAGTTCTGATAAAGCATATTAATTTTTTTACAGAAAAATGTCGATCTTTCTACTCTCGATCTATCCAATCCCGACAAGCGCCACTCAATACTTCCGTGTCTTGGCCGGATATGGGTGCGTTAAATTCATTGATCGGAAAATCCCTCTGTGAGATCAGAGAGGGTGGAAGAGGGTATGATCTCCTCAGATGTCACCCCTAGGGGTGCTCGGTTGAAATTGAGGTGGTACCGGGATAACTCGGACTCCGACCTTTGTGGTGCGTTTATAAACCGGAAATGCACCCCTCCACCCTCTAGCCTATGTGGGACTGATCTGGACTTACTTCTGGCCAGGGGACATTAGAAACAACAACACACATATTCTTAATCGTAATATTTTAATATATTTAACAGTTTTTTTAATATTTAAAGGTTTTAACGTACGATTACCTTCCTACATATTTGTCCCCAGGAAAGCAAAATTTCAAATGTCCTGCGTCGCGAATTATAATTTTGACAGCGCGCCAAACCCAGTCTGTATCCCTTGGGCAAGCAGTAAACAGTTAAACAGAAAAGTACCAAAATGCGTCAGAATTTTGACATACATATATGTATATATATATATAATATATATTATATATTATATATATATATATATATATATATATATATATATATATATATATATATACAGTAGAATCTCGATCTATCGTTTTTCAATTGACCGATTGAAATGAACGATAGATGAGGAAACATAACAAAGCAATATGATCGTCGGGACTGGATAAAATGAACGACACATACAGAAAAACGATGGATCCGAAAACGATCGATCGAGATTCCACTGTATATATACATACATACATACATATACATAGATACATATATACATAACATATACATACACATACACATATACATACAAAAGAGGTAAGCAACGATAAGTAATCCTACGTTACTAACCCGCGGTAGTTTCGTTAGAAGAGACTACCTAAAAATTTTTAATATTTAACCTTTTATAATTTTAAGGTTTTCGATTGGTATAATCTTAAATGTCCTTTTTCTTTTACGTAGGTTTGATATCTCATGTAATTTTAGCTTATTATTTCATACAATAATACTGTACATAAATGATAATTATATGTTAGTCTTACCAAGTTACGCAAAAGTGGAAATGAAGAGGTTTATCTACTTCTAAGAAAAATATATATTTAATACTCTTCAAATGTCTCTGATTTCGAATTCCTCAGTATAATCTTTCTTCTATACAATCTGGGCCATACAAACTCAGCATTTTGAGATATATTTCCTCCTTTTGTAATCACACACACTTCTATAAGCGAACTCCTTTGTAGAATTCAAAAAAATTCTGAATGGAGTACTCTCAGCAAAGATCTACTTTATGTTAGCACAAAATATATTCAGCCTGTATAGAAAAATATGTTGTGTCGACATCGCGAAAGGTATGCGACAACATCATGCATAAAAATAAAAGTAAAATTTCTTATTTTTGGCTTTCGGAAAGAATTGGTGACGTGATACGAGACAATTTCTTTTTCCGAAATTTTTTTTTATTTATGCTGCCGGAAAAAAAATCATTTTTGCAGATGTTCGCGAGACATGCTTTGAAGATACCTTGTTGCGAAATAAAATTGTTTTCACCCTTTTTTTAGATACTTTCAAATCTGTTCTAAATATAGCGCAGGAAAAGTGAATCCCATCGTAGCACTGAATTAAATAGAAATATAAAAATAAAATGTTTAATGTATTTTTCCTGTGATAGCCTGGGGGGATAGAAGTAAGTTTCTGGAATAGAATCTGATACTTATTTTTCAAGCTTTTATTTTTCATACTGATTTTTTAACGCTTATTTTTCAAGCATAAATACAACAGGACTGGAATTCTTACATGTAAATGTAATAAAAATAAAATATTTAGGCAAATAGAAAATTATCTTTTTTCAGTGTTTTATGTAATACTAGCTGAATACCCGTGCTTCGCTACGGAGTACATTCAAATAAAACACAACGGTCAACGTGTGCAATTAATATTAAAAATGTATTTATAATAAATATAACAGTCAATGTAGGCAATTAATGGCAAAAAAATGGTTATAAAAAATCGTAACGGATATTTTTATTGACAAAATAATGTAGAAGAAAATGCTCAAATTAAATACAATGTTTAATGTATGCAATTAGTTTGTATGTTTAATATCCATAAAATATACTAATTTAAATTGTTAAAAAACTTTCATCTCAATTAGTCTACTGGTTAAATTTTATCTTTTACCGTATTTTAATATTTTTTGTCAATTTATTTCGTTGTTATGCACGTGACGCAAAATTAATTTAAAGTATCACAAAAAGAAAAGAAACTACGTGATCAGCATTTAATAAATTAAATTCTAAAAATTAATCTTTAAAACTCCACCAAAATTCAGAAAATGAAGGTAAAGATTCGAAAAAGATTTAATTTTAAAGGACTTTTTATGATCTATCTCGTGATATCAATTTAATAACCCTCAGGTTATTATTTTAAATGCAAACTTTAAAGAATGTTACAAAAATGGCTTAAAAATTCTAACAGCTAAACAATCTAAGAAGAATTTTTCAAAAATCTTTCTTATTGCCCCTCTACACGATACGACGAATCAATTTGCAAAATTTCAGCCCTTTAGGTCCAGCGGTTTGGTCTGTGTGTTATCTGTCAGTCAGTCAAGCAGTTACGGAACTGTTTTATAGCTATAGATTTGAAGTGTAATGATTAGGGGTACGTAAATTTCGCAAAAAAATTACAATATTTAAAATTTCCAAATTATTTACAATATATATATATATATATTTATTTATTTATTTATTTAAATATATATATATATATATATATATATATATATATATATATATATATATATATATATATATATATATATATATATATATATATATATATATATATGTATATATATATATATATGTATATATATATATATATATATATATATATATATGTATATATATATATATATATATATATATATGTATATATATATATATGTATATATATATATATGTATATATATATATATTTTAAATATATATATAAATATAAACTCAAAAATTTCGCATTTATTAAAGAAAATCACAATTTTACTTACTTGATTAGGTAAATATCAAAATTCTTAGTTTAAAGCTAACATTGTAGTAGTCTCCACGTTCTCTTCCGTAAATATTTAGCAATAAGTAATAAGTAAATTTCGAGAGAGATCTCATTTAAACACCATGGATGGTCTTCATTAAGGAATTATGTTAATAAATTATTTCTATTATTACCTAATTTCACTTAAAAAGCCGTTTATCACCGGGTTTTCACCGAAAAGTAGTAAATAATAATTTTCGCTCTTTTTCACTCATATCGGCAAATTTCGCTTTTATTCGCATCTATTTCGTAAATACGAAAATTACGTATCCCTAGTAATGAGGTAAAAGCTTATTGCAACAAAATAAAGAACTTCTGGATGTCAGTGCTCTTGTATATTTCAAATATGAAATAAATTTTATGTTTTCAAATTTAGTACAGTCAAACCTGATGTCAGTGCTACTGTTTATTTCAGACATGAAATAAATTTTATGTTTTCAAATTTAGTACAGTCAAACCTGATGTCAGTGTTCTTGTTTATTTCAAATATGAAATAAATTTTATGTTTTCAAATTTAGTACAGTCAAACCTGATGTCAGTGCTCTTGTTTATTTCAAATATGAAAAAAAAATATGTTTTCAAATTTAGTACAGTCAAACCTGATGTCATTGCTATTGTTTATTTCAAATATAAAATAAATTTTATGTTTTCAAATTTAGTACAGTCAAACATGATGTCAGTGCTATTGCTTATTTCAGATATGAAATAAATTTTATGTTTTCAAATTTAGTACAGTCAGACCAATTTTTTGGGGCAGTCGATAGTGACCGCACAAAAAAAATATTCAGAAACTTCATAAATAGCCGTAACAAATAATTTTTCGCAACATATTAAAGAAAAACAAATTATGCGGTAGAGAGGTATCGTATACAACAAGTCTCACATAGAAAATAAGCAAAAGTTATACGAAATAGCAAGAAAGTGCTTTCCAAGCAAAATAAATAATTAAATTACACACGAAAACATTTTAAAAAAATTTAATATCTCATTTTAAACATGGAGAAATTTTCAAAATGTACATAATTCGGTACTACTCGTCGTAGTCCAAAACGCGCATATTCTTCTTATGAACTGGTTCGTAATCACTTTCGTCACTTGAAGATTCGAATTGAGTTGATTTAATTTTTGTTACCATGTAGCTGATGATAAGTTTCTGCGACGACGGTCGTTTGATCAGCTGCTTGTATACGTCGCGATAGCCAGATATACACGATAGAAGCTCTTTTTGGAATTTCAAATAAATAATTTCAAATATATAATTTCAATTTTTTTCAATACATAATCATATACCGCCTAAAAAAATCGCACAAAAAATTGCATAAAAAAGCACCGCACAAAAAGAGGTTTGACAGTAGTTTCTAATCAATAAAGCAGTTATATTTTATTCGACAGAAAATTTTTAAAATTCTTTCTGAGATTAAAATTTTACAAAATTATATCTTTATACTAGGAGTTTAGATTTTATGACAATGTTAAAGTAATTTCTTCAAATAAATCTCAATAGTGGTTCTACCGGAGGATTGCCAAATGGCTAAGATGAAATCTTAGGTACCAGAGTCTGTGGGATGCAGTCTCAAGGGAGATATTGGTGTTTGTAGCGTTTGGAATCGATATATCTCATAGGTCTCTATCACTTATCCCTTGTGATGCGTGAAAGAACCAAAAATCTCCTAGCCGACATTTCTGCCCTAAAGCATTAAAGAAAAAAATACTTATAATGCACAAATCTTAATTTTCATATTTATCCCTTTGCCTATGAAATTCTCACTTTATTCAATTTCATCTTCAATTAAAAAAAATATCGGGCTTAATGCCGGAGTTGAGAAAATAACTTTCTCCTTTCTGGATAGATACGGACTATGTTATATCAGATTTAAAAAAAAAGTTTAATAAGTTTAAAATGATACACCTGTTTTGAAACTATCAAAGAATTTAGCTTAAGGCCGTCTGCACACGGAGCAACTCAAAAGAAACTGATAACCGACTCCAGTCACAAACCAGTCCGTGATGTGTCGTAACCTATGTAATTGAATGGAGCCACGCACACGGCGCAACTGGTTACAAACTCGCCCGACTAGTTTGTAACCAGTTGCCTATGTAATGAATGGAATTTATTGGTTGCCTATGTAATGAATGGAACCTATGTAATTGAATGGAGCCAGCGTGGCTCCATTCAATTACATAGGTTACGACTCATCACGGACTGGTTTGTGACTGGAGTCGGTTATCAGTTTCTTTTGAGTTGCTCCGTGTGCAAACGGCCTTAGAATTCATGTTGCAAACTTTCAAGAAAAATGTTTATTATTTTATTCGGTGAATTTTTTCAGTGAACATTCTATTTCATTGAGGGTCAGTTAACATTCTATTTCATTTGTGTTTCCCACAGTAAATTATGCTCAGATTCTATTCATTGTTAATACCGATATTAATAGAATGGTGGAAAATATAACGAGATATATAAGCACATTAGCGCTTAATTTTTTCCTTTTCGGTGCTAAGCTTAACTGCCTCTAACGTCAGGAAGCCGCAGATTTCAAATTAAACTATGTACCCTTTTTATCTTATCGAGGTACATTTAATTTATAAAGACTGCCTATTTCTTTTAAAAAGTAGAGTCAAGAATATCAAATTTATAAACATATTTGAAAATGGTCGTTAATCTATACTCATAACCATTTAAGAGATAGAATTCTTCCATATTTAAATGTTTTCTTCTTGACACAGCAATTATAACTTAGCTGCTGACAATGGTTTTGAAGACTCAACATAAAATTTACTTTATTGCGGCACAATTATTTTACTCCATGCCACATCATGGCACAAAGTCCGTACTACAGCTTGTAATTCTACCTTTTCAGAACATTCGAAACAATCGTTAATGTTTAGTATTGACAGGTTTCACCTAGACCTTTTATATAACAGTTAAATGTGAAAATAAATCTTATGTTAGAAGATTTTATAAAAGATATAAATACTAGCGAGGAGGTATGAGGACATCTGTAGCCAAGTGCTTAAAAGTGCATTAAATTCATTTTTGAGAAAACTAAAGTCAAATTCTCCAGCCTGCAGTAATTACAACTATTGCATTCTGACCACTAAGTAATTGTTGTGATGGGCAGAATATTGTAACAACCTTTAGATACAAAATGAATTTACACCCCTAACTAAATATTTTTGCCCTTATCTAACAGTTTTATAAACTGCACTTATACCACTGGACTTCTGATGTCCTTAGATAAGTTAAGCTGTTTAAAGAACATCCATGTAAATATTTTTATGCTGCACCGAAAATACGTAAGACGTTACTTTTAAAATTAAATAGTTCCAAGCTTCAAATTTCTTTATTTTTCAGTAAGTTACCCACACATACCCATTTTCAAATGATTTCAATTGTTCCTGATAATGTCCTATAATAGAGCTTAATCTACAGAGCTTAATCTATAGAGTCACTTTGCATTCATATTTCAGATACGTGTCATCTATCTATATATATAAAACAGTTCCGTAACTGACTCATTCATTCACTGACTGACTGACTTACAACGCACAGACCAAACCGCTGGACCTAAAGGGCTGAAATTTTGCATGACGATTCTTCTAATAGTGTAGGGGTGCACTAAGAAAGATTTTTCAAAAATTCTTCTTACATATTTTTAAATTAAATTTTTAAGCTGTTTTTTAAACTTTTTTTACGTTTGCATTTAAAATAATACATTGAGGGTTATAAAATTTATATCACGAGAAAGATCATAAAAATTCCTTCAAAGCACTTTAAATAAATTTATCGTCCCGTGCATCACAACTAAATAGACAAAAAAATTTTTTTTTTCTTGCTAATGCGGCAGACGATTGGACATTATCCAAAAAAATATTAAAATACAGTAAAAGATATGTTCTGCAAACTGTACCATATTAACTTTACTATATTCTTTAGTATTCTTTATATTAGATTTAATTTGAATATTTTCTTCTACATTATTTGTCTATAAAATTATCCTTTACGATTTTCTTATAAATATATATATATATATATATATATATATATATATATATATATATATATATTACATCAATTGTATACATTGATCGTCGTATTTATCATATAATATATATATATATATATATATATATAATATTAAAAACTAGTAATTTCTTAATTCAACAATCTTAACATTTAAAAACTATTAATTCCTCACTTTACTATTCCAAATTACAAACCCTTTTTTAATTCCTTGAAATAGGTAATTTCCCTTGGGCATTCGTGTTAAAATCCAAGAGATATTCTAAATTTTAGCATTGTCATCCCAGTAAAACTTATATAGAAATCCCATAGTAATAGCCTTTGTAACCCCAGGCAATATTATTAAAGATGGCTGACTTTTTACCGAAATTAAGCTCGACGCGGCGTGGCTACCGAATTAGATCAGATCAGAGCATCAACAAATAACTTTTATCCAATCAAAATGTAAGTCACACCTCTGTGTCACGTGATGGAATGACTTTATAAAACTATCTGGTGTCTAAAATTAGACACACTCTGTAAGAATCGGTCTGTCATATAATCCCGGGCGGACGACTTGGAAAACTTAATAAAATGCTTTAGATTCAATTACGTATCTGTGGTTCCTGTGTCTGCGTTGGGAGTCTTTGCGGGAAAATGCTCGGTTTGTCATCATGTGTATCGGCGACGTCATCCACTCTGGCCTGTTATTTGTTCCTCCATGTCGCCGATGTTACAGGAAAGTCGGCTGGAATACCTTCCCATCAGACACAGGCAGTAATTTTTTTTTCCGATTCAACCCGAGCGCAAACAACAGAATCAGAGTGTCCCGGTCTCCGCCATGTCTTAACAACATTCGTCTACGCTGGATAATTTCGGAGTTCCCGTCAGCCATGTGGTGTGGCGCGTTAGCTCCCAATGTCTTTCCGGCGAAATAAGCGGGAGTACATCGTAAAATTTTGTGCGCCTTCGACGCTCCTATTTTTTTTTCTCTCTTCTCTCGTCTTGCCGTGTGATGACCAGCAATTGCGGATTTAAATTCATCGTTCTTCTATCCGGATTTCAAAATGTGCTTTTTTTTTCTTGCCGTGTGACGACCAGTGACTGCGGATTTAAATTCTTCGCGAGTATCTTCAACAAGAGTGTGCGCGAAATCGAAAGTTAATTTCCAACCATGTTCTCCTTAGTGAAAAGCGTTCTATCGTGCGGTGTTTTGTCAAACAGCGTGATCATCTTTTCTTTTTTTTTAAATAAAAATTTATTTTGTGTGTCTCACCAATGGTGCTTCGGAGAAGAGAAAATGTTCCTGCATCAGCAACTTATTCCAGCTTTTGGAATTGCAGAAAAATATGTATTAATCTGCGGTAAATCTTCACTAAAGTAAATTTATTTTGTTCCATATAATAAAATTCGGCCTTAAATCAACATAAAATTAAAGGTAAGACAGATTGTCAATGAAATTTTAAAAGTTCTTAGAATGTTAAATGAAAATTTGTGTGTAATGTTTAAATATTGGGATTTTAATGATATTGATACTCTGATACAATTAGAACAAATTTTAACGAAATTTAATAATGATTTTGCTTAATATAAATTTGATATAGTTAGTTATCTGGCTTCTGTAAACATGAATCGTAGATATTTTTAAAATGTTTTCAGTTATTTTTAATCATGATGTACTTCTGTTTTCTCGTGCGTTATACATTTGGTTTTGATTTCGGGGTTTGGTTTCAAGTGAAGGATTATAATTTAAGTTTTGTGTATTTAAATTTCATTGCTAGCCACATGAATATTTACTATATATAGAGATTATAAGTGTTTTAAGAATTTAAGTATTTAATTTGGTATATTGAAATATTACATTTGATGTTGAAACCTCGTAAATTGTTCTACGAATTTAAGTAAAGGAGATTTCTGGAGGTTAGTCGACAGTTAAAACTCGTGTTACGATTTTCATAAACGGAACGTCGTTATAACATGACTTAGGGTGCCAAAAAACCACAATTGGAGAATTGAAAAAACCATTGTATGTTATATTTGGTTCATCCGCCCCAGAAAATTCTCGAAATAGAAATAATGAAGAAAAATAAATAAATAGGAAAGATAATATTATAATGAAAAATATGTTTTAAGATATTAAATACAAATGATGAATATTTGGGAACTTTACAGCGAGGATTCATACCAAAATGTGATATAAGAAAAGTAAAATTAATTTTGGTTTATCGATTTCATGATTAACTTAATAAAACTGAGATGGGTATTGGTAAAAGAATTTTGATTATTTGTGTCAATTAATAGAATAATAGTTTGAAATTTGGACATTAACATTAAATTATGGCAATTGATAGAGAATATTAAGGTATTATTATTGGTATTAGAAATATTTTATTAGTGTGTGTTTAATACTTTCATATGTTGTGTATTTTGAATTCTATTGAATATAAAATTGATAGACCAAACTTTCACACTAAACGAGATTCTGAAATTGTCCATGCTTGCAGATTGAGATATTATAATGCACCAGAGAGCTTAAAACTACACCACGAATAATGACAAACATTAGATCCATTTTTCTTTCTTTTCTATGTGATGCTTAACATCATTATATTTTTTTTAAATCGATATAATTAATTATGTGTTGTCCTACTAAAGGTATATATAAAAAAAAAAAAAAAAAAAAAAAAAAAAAAAAAAAAAAAAAATGTCTAACTTAAACTTTCTTCTTAAGAATACTATTATATGTGAATTTTTTTTTGGATCTCAATTTAAACACCGACTATGACAACTCTACTTCTTTAACCTTTCAGTAAATTTCCTACTTCTTGAAAAACACTTTCCTATCACCCAACTCTACAAGCGCGTTGGATGTCGTCCCAACTGTTTAAGATCTTATTAATTTTTTTTACTATTTGTTTTTAATTCAACAACTCAGTCACTTAAAGTGCTGAAGATCATATGCTTGAGTAATGACTAAAACAGGGCTGGGATGGCCACTCCTTTTGTCCTCCCATTTCTATATATTATACTCCCACAGGTATGACAACTGCACCTTTTCCTTTTTCTCCATCTGTGTACTATGCAAGATGCTGTTTTCCAACGCAGTCATATTCTGTCGGAGATTTACGGTTAGTCCACTGTACGGCTAAAAGACTCTTCCTCCTTATTAGTCAGAGAACAATATGGAGAAAGAAAACCCACTTGTTACACAAACATAAACACAACCCTCACTGCTTAGAGGTAGAATTAAAAAATTTGAAACTAAGAGTTTGGGTAACACACATACAACAAGGTACCTTCAACACAAAAAATTGGATATCCACGTAGAATTAAAATAAGTGTACACAAATGAATAGTAAATAGATAATTTGAAAATAAAATGAAAAGTATTGAGAATAAATAAAGTTAGAATAAATATGAATAAGTATAATTAAAGAATATTGAATAGAATTTTGGAATGAATAAATATTGTCGAAATAAAATGAATATAAGAAATGATGAAATGAGAATAAGAAATATAAATGATATTGAAAAGAGATTTTTTTTTTGTTGATAATAAGTAATATTGAAATAAAGGAGATAATGGATATTAAGAAAAAATAATGAGATAAATAAAGATACGAAAACTATATAATGAGTGATATGTTTTGTAATTTTTATATACAATTGATATATTTGAAGTGTAATTTTATTAAATCTTGTGATTTTTATTGAGAGTGTGATTTTTATTATAAACTGTGATTTTTATTATATAACTAAAGAACTAATTTTCTTTATATGTAAACAAGTCGAGATAATGTGATATTTATGCATTCTACGTTTGTGAAGCAGAAATGACACAGCACTAAAGAGACTGTGATTTTTTTTTAATTGGTGTTTTTTCCTCAACATACTAATGACTGTGAAAGGACTAAAAATGTTGCACAGATAAATCGTTACAAGATAAGTTAATAAACTTTTTTGGACTCACTCCATAGTAGTGAACGTTGAGGAAGAATTTTTGAATTTTTCATCCTGTTATCAAAGTCAACTTCATTTACTTAATTTTTGTTTGTTTTTGATATTTTTATTACTATGTTTTGTTATTTTGTATTATTCAAATCGAGATGATGGTAGATATTGTATTAAATGTATGTTTATAGTGAAAATTTTTGGTAGTTTACAAATTTTTGGTTATGTTAATTGATTTTTTTTTTGAGATTTGTTATGTGGGGAGACGTCCCTATTCAACAGGTTTCAAATACATACTTATGTAGAATCTTCAATTTAATATTATGTGTCCTTCTTTTTAGTGATTTTATATATATTTTTCAGTAAATTTGATAATGTTGCTATGTCAGCTCATCACGTGATCTTTAAAAATGTTTTTCTTGCAATTTAACTTTAATTGAACTTGATACGTTAACTTATTCCAAAGTTTTTAATGCCCATTCTTCTCACTCATCTGAGTGAGTCTGCCCTCCAATGCAGGCATTGTAGGTCAGACTCTTCTCGGACGGGGGGGATATTCTATAATATTAAAAACTAGTAATTTCTTAATTCAACAATCTTAACATTTAAAAACTATTAATTCCTCACTTTACTATTCCAAATTACAAACCCTTTTTTAATTCCTTGAAATAGGTAATTTTCCTTGGGCATTCGTGTTAAAATCCAAGAGATATTCTAAATTTTAGCATTGTCATCCCAGTAAAACTTATATAGAAATCCCATAGTAATAGCCTTTGTAACCCCAGGCAATATTATTAAAGATGGCGGACTTTTTACCGAAATTAAGCTCGACGCGGCGTGGCTACCGAATTAGATCAGATCAGAGCATCAACAAATAACTTTTATCCAATCAAAATGTAAGTCACACCTCTGTGTCACGTGATGGAATGACTTTATAAAACTATCTGGTGTCTAAAATTAGACACACTCTGTAAGAATCGGTCTGTCATATAATCCCGGGCGGACGACTTGGAAAACTTAATAAAATGCTTTAGATTCAATTACGTATCTGTGGTTCCTGTGTCTGCGTTGGGAGTCTTTGCGGGAAAATGCTCGGTTTGTCATCATGTGTATCGGCGACGTCATCCACTCTGGCCTGTTATTTGTTCCTCCATGTCGCCGATGTTACATATATATATATATATATATATATATATATATATATATATATATATATATATATATATATATATATATATATATATATATTTGGCATTAATTGCATACATTGACCGTTGTATTTAATTTGAATGTATTCCGTAGCGAAGTACGGGTTTTCAGCTAGTATATATATAAAACAGTTCCGTGACTGACTGACTGACTGATAACGCACAGACCAAACCGCTGGACCTAAAGGGATGAAATTTTGCATGGAGATTCTTCTTATAGTTCAGGGGTGCACTAAGAAAGATTTTTGAAAAATTCTTCTTAGATTTTTTTTAAAAATAAATTTTTAAGCTGTTTCTGTAACTTTTTTTAGTTTGCATTTAAAATAATAATTTGAGGGTTATAAAATTTATATCACGAGAAAGATCATAAAAATTCTTTTAAAATGAAATCTTTATCGAATCTTTACCTCCATTTTCTGATTTTTGGTGAAATTTAAAAGATTGATTTTTAGAATAAAATTTATTGAATGCTGATCACTTAGTTTCTTTTCTTTTTGTGATACTTTAAATTAATTTTGCGTCACGTGCAAAACAACGAAATAAATTGACAAAAAAAATTGAAATGTTGTAAAAGATAAAACTGAATCACTGGACTAATTGAGATGGAAGTTTTCTAAAAATTTAATTCAAAATAGTATGTTTATGGATTTTAAACATATACATTAATTTCATACATTGACCGTAGTATTTTGTTTGAATAATTTCTTCTACATTATTTTGTCTATAAAAATATCCGTCACGATTTTTTCATATATATATATATATATATATACAGTGGAATCTCGATCTATCGTTTTTGAAGGGACCGACTGAACTAAACGATGGATGCGGGAAAACGATAGATGCGGGAACATACAAGAAAGTATTAACATAACTTAAAGTTTGATATCCCTAAAATATATTTACTCACATACATAAATGCATACATACCCGTAGTGTAACTGAAGATAAAATTACAAAGTTGTACTGAAATCCAAGATAATAATAATAAAAAAAGAAATACACGTAGATACACAGGAATTTTGATTCAAATAAAAGTACTTGATCGTCATTTGTTTTTTGGCGGTTTTCTCTCTACAAGTAAACAATATTTTTATGTGTTGCGAATTGCATTCTTTTCGGTATCGGTTTATTGTGTGAGAGTATAAAGAACTGACAGCCGTGAATCGTTTGTAACTAGAACCATTCCATTGAACTGGATGGGGTCCGACATAAGACCACCAGGAAGTTCTGCTTCTGGGTGAAACACTCATCGGCCAGTGTAGAACTGCAGTAATCAGAAACTTCTCACACACTAGACCAAACACCAGGGCGCCTCCATCCCAAGGCCAACAAAAAAGCTGACTGTGAGCCATATCTGATAAGAACAGAAATGTTTAATAGTCGGTGAATTTGGAATGAGTTGCCGAAAATAGGGTACTACAGGGGCTAAAGAATTAAGGAACACGAACGACGAACAAATAATGGGTGTGCTACAATAAAGCGAAACCAGGCTAAACAAGAGAGAACAAAAATACGAGACCGTGCATCTCAAATGTTCTACTCATTGTTTAATTAGAGCGTCATTCTAGCTCAATCCAGACATTTATTTTCAGGTTCAGTTATTTTGAAAAAACGATCGATCCGATAAATTAATGTAAAGCTGCGATATTGTGAACGAATATTGCGGGAAAACGATGGATCGAGGAACAATCCATGCGGTCCTTTTTGCTTGATTTCTATGGAATTTTTTCGGGACTGGGTGAAATAAACGATACATATGGGAAAACGATCGTTCGGGGAACGATCGATCGAGATTTCACTGTATATATTTTTTGGCATTATTTGCATACATTGACCTCTGTATTTAATTTGAATGTACTCCTTAGCGACGCACGAGTATTCAGCTCGTCATGTATATATTTTTCTTTATATTTCTTAATTTCATGTGAACTTAATGAGAGCTGAATGCCATTTTCCCTGTCTAAATAAATTCTTAGCGCCTTTGACTGAAACCGTGTTTTTCATGCATTTAGAGGGATTCAAACCACTAAAATAGCTGACATAATTGTATTCTAAAGCACATTGTGTTACACTAGTTCAGGGTTTCCCTTGGACCATTTGAATAATTCATCCCACAAATAATGTAGATTAGCACCGAGCGGAGAAAACTCATTTATAATAAAGCATGTCAGTTGTCAACATCGCAGGTTCTGGGAACTGATTCAAAGATTTTGGACTTTCGCCAACTCACCTTCAATAATTTAAGTCTAACGCCTGAATGTAAGCAAAACCCAGTATCAGGATGTGTAAATTTCGCCATTTGAAAAGAGCTTGTATCTCACTTAGTCATATAAGGCTCTTATGATTTATTATTTAAATGCGCATTCTGTTTAACTCGTAAAGTTTAATTACAGAGATCTTAGTAAATTTATCCAATTTCCGTTTATTGAATAATTTAAATTCCATAAAATAATTAAATAGAATAACTGAATTTCCATAGTTCAAGTATTATGAAACTGTACAGATAAATATTTCCTTTTTTTTCAAATTTACAAGGAATAAATCTAAAGTAATTTTTTTCTGTGAACCAGCCTTATCCCGTGGTATCATTTAGAAAGAAAGAGTGGAAAAACATTTAAATTTACACTATAAATAGACAAAAAGAAACTCTGTTCGAAAATTTCAAAAACTCTGATAAAGAAAGTCGAATTGGATTTTCATACTTAGGAATAGTTTTTGACTATTTATAGTAAATTTTTTAAGGTATTTTTCTTCACTAAGAAAGATTAGTCTTGAAAATTAACATGTAATCGCAATCTTTCCTCAAATCTCACTTTTTCTTCTCTAGTTGAAATAGTGGTGACCAAAATTAAAGAAATTAACTCTGTAGTACGACAGAGTAAAGATAGTGTGACATCTACGTTCCTATGAAATTATTTTATCCTAATCGATATGTATAAAACAGTTCAGTAACTGACTAACTGACTGACATATAACGCACAGATATAACCACTGGACCTAAAGGGCTGAAATTTTGCATGGCGATTCTTCTTATAGTGTAGGGGTGCACTAAGAGAGTTTTTTGAAAAATTCTTAGATTTTTTTAAATTAAATTTTTAAGCTGTTTTGTGACATTCTTTAAAGTTTTCATGTATAATAATAATTCGAGGGTTATAAAGTTTATATAACGAGAAAGATCACAAAAATTCCTTTCAAATGAAATCTTTTTCGAATCTTTACCTCTATTTTCTGACTTTTGGTGAACTTTTAAGGATTAATTTTAAAAATTTAATTTATTAAATGCTGATCACGTGGTTTCTTTTCTTTTGTGATACTTCAAATTAATTTTGCTTCACGTGCATAACAAGGAAATAAATTGAAATTTTTTTTCTTGCTAATTTGTCAGACGATTGGGCATTATTCAAAAAAATATTAAAATACAATAAAAGAAATGTTCCTCAAACTGTACTATATTTGCTGTACTGTATTCTTTAGTATGTTCGATTAGATTGAATTTGAATATTTTCTTCTACATTATTTTGTCTATAAAAATATCAGTTACGATTTTTTTATAAATATATATTTTTGGCATTAATTACATACATTGATCGCTGTATTTAATTTGATCGTATTCCGAAGCGAAGCGCGGGTATTCAGCTAGTGGCTTATATGTCAAAACACTTGACTGAAGAAATAGAATGTTCACACAAATCTCAAGTCCTACCATCAACTTAAGATTTGAGTGAATTTTTTTTTCAGTGGGAACAGGGATAAATCTTGAAAAGAAAAAAAAAGGTGAATATTTCCCTGAGGCTACGAAGACTACATCTAAAGATGTTTGGAAACTCTTATCATTGGAACTTCTACCTCGCGTGAAGACACAGTTGTTCTTGGTAGTATACGATTGCTATATCCTTGATGGGAGAAATATGATTTTGTGATACAGAAAACATTCTGATTTGATAATGTATTTACCTGTAAAATATTTAATTTTCTCTTCTATCTAGGGTCACCTGTTATTTGTTGCTTACGCATTCCATAGAATGTAAAATATTTTTTCCCCATTTAGAAATGACATCAAAATACTATTTCTGATCTAAAGATTAATTGCTTTATATAATTTATACTCAAACAAAATTTTCCAAAAAATGTTTTCATATTAACAATGATATATGAAATTTATCTGAAGCGTTAAAGTTTATTCAAGATTATTAAGAGAGGATAGTATAATGATTTTCGCTCATGATTAGATGATAATTTTGAAGATAACCTATGGATCTATTCGATTGATAAGGCACTTCTATACAGCAATATGGATATTTACTCTGTATATTAGAATTTTTTTATGTGTGCTTGTGTGTGTTTGGAGTACTGCAGTTTATTAATGGTGATTTTTTTTATCACAGAACATTTAAAACTTGGGAATTTACCCATAATTTATTTGTAAATGTTCAGACTAATTTTGTATTCCCAGCTTTTAGCGGTCATTAAAATGCGTTTTGAGCTTAGATATTCTTTACCGTCCTCATTGACTCCTCAGATTTAGCATCTTTCACGTGAGCCTTTAAGAACATTTGTGAGGATTTTAACCGGTTTAAACAAATCTAAAAAAATCCCACTTGAGAAAAATATGAAATAGAGATTTTTTACTTACCTGCTGGTATATGTTCTCTTCTAGTTGGGAATTTTTAAAATTTATTTTTATACTTTTGTTATGGGTTCGATAGCCCTTGCTTAAATTATAACGATTAAGGCCAAAATTTCAGCAGTATGCCAGAAATGCTATCTAAATTCTGCATTAGCTTAAGGGAACGGTGGACATTAAAATTTACTTTTTTTACTTTTCATCATAGAGATACGAAATTTTGTACATATACACATTTCACTATAAATAAATAGAATACCTTAAAATAAATTTCCAATCTCATTATAATTTTAAGATTTTTTGAAAAATTTGAAATTTATGAACAAAATTTTAAAATGCTCCTTGCTACTTAATTTTTGAGATATTGCCTCAATTTTGCATTTTAATCTCTTTAAACTGTATAACAAACAAATCTGGGTATCAATTATTTAATCCCTGGAATAGTTAATTTTTGAGAGATTTTTTTCTGAATTCCATCCCGATTTTCATCAAAATTTTGCCTTTTGAAAAGTTATAAATCAAATTTAATTACCTTAATGAAGTCGAATTGTAAAATGCATACCCAGTCTTTTTGTAAACAACATCAGGATTCTTCCTTATCAATTTCATGAATTTTGAAGAAAAATTAAGTCGCATGGAGCATTTAAAAAATCTAAAAACCTTGAAAAATCTGGTTTGAGAAATGCAGATTTAAAATTTATTACTACACTTACCCTTTATAAATTACTTTGTAGAAGCTTCATAAATGATTTTTTACTTGAAAAAAATTATTTTGGTACTAATAATCTACAGAAATATATATATAATTTTCAATAACACAATCAGTATTACAATGACGAGATTTGCTGAAATAAAGGTCCACCGTTCCCTTAAAGCAAACCATTTCTTTGTATTTTCAAAAAATAAGATATCCAAATGAACCAATAGATAAAATGAGATAGTCCGAGAATAACCAGCCATCAGACCTTATTGCAAAATTTAATGCATCGGTACCAAAAAATAACTTTTCATTTTCCCATATTTCCTTATATAATGAAAATTCCTTCTGTAAATATTCTCCGACGACAAAATTATGGAAAACTATGCAGTAATAATTCCTAAAATATTGGAAATAATTATTTCTCCAAGGTATTGTTTGCATGTCAGCTACTCATAAGGGCATTATCCTTTTGCCCCTAATCGTGCGATAATGCTTTTAAAGGCCTCAATAAATTATTCTGTGAGCGTGAGGATAAAAACTCCCGCCGTCAATATCTTCCGGAAAAGACCAATGTTCTGGTCTGAAGGGAAACGGAGCGGAAAGACCAAATCAACTTAAAATCTCGTTTCACAACGGGGTGGCGCCAAACATCTTCATTGTTTTTCGAACGATAGGGGATACGGCGGAAAAAACATTCCGTCCAAAGTGGTATGAGGATTATTCCTGATCGCTGTCGGTAAACCTGAAACAAATACTTCAAACAGGCTGACCTTTATAGCAATATAAATAATATAGATATAGATATATCAAGCTATAGGACTGTAGATGAAGTACTGGCCAGTATGAAGAACAATATGCATATAACTTACTGAAATTTTAAAAAATGATGAACAATATATTTATTATTTACTGAAATCAAAACAAAGCCATTTTATTTTGAAAAACCTTGAAGGTTTTGTTGCATGTCAAAGTTTGAACTCGATTCACACTGTCATCAGAAATTTCACAAAAACCTGTTGCTGAGGCAAAATGAAAAGTTGCTTACCCATATTCTCTAAAAGCGAGATTTGTATTTGTTTACACGCAGCTCACATTTTTATTACCATGTTTTTATTAACTTGATTTCTTGTGTGTGTGTTTGTCCAGTACAAATCTTGCAATCGATTTTTAACTAACTTCCCGACTAGCTAGACATTTGAAACTTTTAGAATAGCTCAGATCACGATGAGAATGCATTTTTTTAATACTTTTAGCCATCTTTAAGCAGATTTTTACCCTGTTTTTATAATTTTCAGTTACTTTTGTTTTGTAGACTGTTGCAGCCATCTGTCGGCCGGAATGGGAATGAAAATTTAAACGCAAGTTAACTTCCAATTAACTTCATTTTCTTTCAAGTTGAAGGGATAATTCATCAAAAATTTTTTTAAAAAAGCATTTATTAATACATAGAATTGTCAAGTTTATATGATTCAACAGAAAATTTAAAAACATGGTATTTAAAAATTTATTTTTATCTTGTAATTATTTATAAATGGCCTCGAGAATTTTTTTAATTCATTATATTATTACTTATCATTTGTGTTATCTATATATATAAAACAGTTCCGTAACTGATTGATTGACTCACTAACTGACAGATAACGCACAGACCAAACCGCTCGACCTAAAGGGCTGAAATTTTGCATGCCGATTCTTCTTATAGTATTGGGGTGCACTAAGAAAGATTTTTGAAAAATTCTTCTTAGAGTTTTTTTAAATTAAATTTTTAAGTTGTTTTTGTAACATCCTTTAAAGTTTGCATTTAAAATAGTAATCTGAGGGTTATAAAATTTATATCAAGGGAAAAATCATAAAAATTCCGGGGATCATAAAAGGGAAAAATCATAAAAATCTTTTTCGAATCTTTACCTCCATTTTCTGATTTTTGGTGAATTTTTAAAGATTAGTTTCTAGAATTTAATTTATTAAATACTGATCACGTGGTTTCTTTTCTTTTTGTGATAATTTAAATTAATTTTGCGTCACGTGCATAACAATGGATTAAATTGACAAAAAATATTAAAATACGGTAAAAGATAAAATTTTACCACTAGACTAATTGAGATGAAAGTTTTTTTAGAATTTAATTCAAATTAGTATGCTTTAAGGATATTAAACATACAAATTAATCGCATACATTAACAGTTGTTTTTAATTTGAATATTTTCTTCTACATTATATTGTCTATAAAAATATCCGTTGCAATTTTTTTATAAATATATATTTTTTTTGCATTAATTGCATACATTGACCGTTGTATTTAATTTGAATGTACTCCGTAGAGAAGCATGGGTATTCAGCTACGTTTATTCATAAAATTGATGTACCGCCGTACTGCCTTTTTTCCATCTATGAAGGAAATTGAAGGTATTTTTCCCCCTGAATTCCCTTTGAATTCTAACTTGAAATTACATGGGCTGCAAAAGGGATATCCGATCAAACTAAGATGTGTTAATCAATCAAGATTCTACATTCAGAAAATATTATTGTTACAAAATAGATATAAAACAATAAAAAATATGTGTCAGTACACACCGTCTCTGTTTTTGTGTCTTTCTTCTACCATTCCTTTATAGAATTGTTATAGGTGTATATACTTAAAGAATATTGCTTTTTCTGTTCATAATTTCCAAAAAACAAGTTTTTTATTAAATCTTTGTAAAAATTACTATCGTTTTGCATCCTGATAATTTTTGTGCATTTTCTATTTTATGTTGGAATGAGATTGGATTTACCTTTTTATTTTGAATAATTTTTATATTATTAAATATAATTTTATACATGATGTTGTGGAAAACTTTGAAATCCTCTATTCTTGAGCTAAGCCTGTAGTGAGGTTGGTAATGAACTCCAACTAATATAATCACTAAATGCTCTATATTTTGAGCATTTGAGTGATTTCAGCGGAAATGTCTGTTTGTCGAGAAAGCCATGGTTCGAGCGGGACCGTGGTATTTCGTACAACTAATTCTTTAGTGCTAATAACATATTAATATCTTCATACATTAATTATTACTTTTTATGTTGGTTGATATAATAGAGGAACCATGTATGATTTTAAATGCATCTAAATTACACACAAACGTGACTGCTTCAATTTAACTAAAATCACTAGACACAAACACATAGCATAAACTTCCTTTCATCAAATTACTTGATTACATCCTTTTAGTAAATTATGCTTTTCCTTTTTTGTAAATTATGATTTTATATACACTCATGTCCATAAATTAAGGATAATGCCAGCTCCGGCAAATAAAGGTTCAGAAACAAAACAAACGTGACTTATTCATAAAGCCCATTTATTAAACAACAGATAAAGAAGAAAATAGATGGTGTATGTATGATACCATTCATAAAAACTACGATTTTTGCTCCCTGGAGCAATTGTAAAAAATATCTACTTTGCAAAAACTTAATATTACATGAGTGGTATGATGGTTAATACACTGTATATCTCCCATGCGATGAAATACAGTCCGTACAACGCCTAGGCATTCTGAGTATCAAATTATCGAGCTGATCTTGGGGAAGATTACTCCACTCAGCAAGCAATGCTCTCCCAAGTTCCAGTACACATGTAAGAGGTGGTTGACGGGCTGCAACTCTCGGCCAAGCATGTCCCACACATACTCTATCGGATTCAAGTCAGGTAAGAATGCTGGCCATTCAATACGGGAGATATCCTCAGATTGAAGGCATTCGTTTATGATGTTTGCTCGGTGAGGACGGGTGTAGTCATCCATAAACACAAATTCTGCACCCATGGTACCCCTAAACAAACGCACATGTTGTTCCAGAATGATGTCCCGATAAATGTGGCCGTTCATGGTTCCGATTTGAACATGCAGATCCGTTCTGGAGCCCAGTATAATTCCACCCCAAACGAGCAATCCTGCACCACCGTAACGCTGTCGTTCAATGATGTTATCTTGGTGGTAACGAGTACCTGGCGTTCTCCATATGAAAGTCCGACGTGAATCAGACTGCAAGCTAAACCTGTACTCATCGGAAAACATCCCACAAGCCCACTGTGACGATGTCCACTTTGCATGTTCTCTACTCCAGGCTAATTGCTACCAACAGTGAGTTGCCATGAGAGGAACACATCTGACAGGCCTGCAAGCAATATTTCCCAAACGACCAATATTTCCCAAACGTCTGTACATGGTTTGCCTTGAAACTGTGGTACCCGTGGCTGCAGATAGCTGACGAGACAGGTCGGATGCTGTACTCCGTCTGTTTCTTTTGGCAGTTACTGCCAAATACCGGTCTTCATTCGGCGTTGTAACTCGGGGACGACCTGTACTGTAACGTCTACTGACATTTCCATCATCTTGGAATCGTTGCCAAAGCCTAGAGATGAGACTTTGGTCAATTCCAAGTTCCTCGGATTCTTCCATTTGAGTACGCCCACATTCTAGACGGCCGATAATTCTACCACGTAAAAAAATCATCCACATGCGTCGTCTGTGTCATAACTATTCGGTTATGGCACTGAGTGGCTTACAGAACGCTTGTGAACAATTTTACTTCTTTGCCACCATTCCTTATATACCCCTCTCCTACACTCTCGCCATTGTGACGTACTATCGGCATCCTCTGGTGGCTTTCTGTAATTTGTATATTATTCTTGAAGATATGTGTGTTAATTCTACAGGTGAAATTTTTACTTTAGAGTTCGATTTCCGTGTGATTCTGAATTATCCTCAATTTATGGTCATGAGTGTAATTTCAGGGTAGTTTCTCTGTTTAGTTGCACAAAAGATATTTCTCGATTTTAGAAAGTCGTCAAGCCCAATTTTCATGGTCAGTCAACTAGATTATTCCATGCAATGAGAATGAAACGGGGAATCCTGGATTTTAACGTATTAAGTGATTACATAAAGCAGCAATTGAGATAACTAAAAGGCTATCTATATAACTTGAGACAATTCACGTAGACTTAATTTTTGTGTGTTTTGGAATCATAGATTTTACCTAATCGAATATACAAAGAAAACGTCTAATCAAAATTTTCTGTAACTAAATTTTTTATATATTCATGAATTGTTAAAATGCTTAAAATCTTTAATTCATATAAATAATTCATGCTTCTATATATTATTGCCTATGGCATGTTTCATTATTAAAATTATGTAACAATGTAATTCATACAAGTAATTTTAAATATCATAGAATAGTGGTTTAAATTAACAACAGTATGCAATTTCAGTTAATTCCTGCTATATTTTCTTATTTAATATTTTATCTTCTGTCTTCATTAATATTTATTTATTTCTCCAGAAATTACACTTTAGGATTTGGAATGTAAGATTTAATTGAAAATGTGTGATCTAGTAGACATAAGCTCTGCAAGTTCTGCCGGGAAAAACTTTTGTGGTTCAAATTTCCTAACATACTCTTTATTTCTCTAAAAAAAAAACTAGGCTTGTTCAAAATCCGACTTATTTGGGTCTTCAGCCTACTCACAGGTGAGAAGACTGTTGCAACACAGAGTTACGCCACGATCTCCCTTAATGAGCTTCACTAACCGAAATTCAATATTATTTCAAAATTTAATGAGTTAAATTGAATCAAATGTAGAAAAAAAAGTTATTTCACTCTTTGCTTCGTATTTTCTTTCCATCCAATAAATTGCCGGAAAGAAAAGAAATCTGATCACTCGCTCTTAAAGGCAAACAATCTGACAAAAGAATCCAAAAACCGTGAAAAAATTTCAAAAGGAACGCCGTTTTGAAAGGTATCAGGTCTCTTAACTTTCCCAAACAGTATACTTTTTGATAAATTTTATCGTATATTTGCCAGAAAAATCTTTAAAAAAGAATTTCCACTCTGAGGCAACATCAAAAGGATTCTACAACATCAGAGTACAAAAAGGCCATATCTGGAACGCCGCTGGCAAGAAAATTATTATTGTGAGAGAGGACTAGGAATAAATTCAAATATTTGTGTGCGTGAAAAAGGGCAATGATTGTTTCGAAAAAATGTAATAACCTGGTGTTCTTTTTCCGTCGCATGGTTTATTCATTTTCTACCACGTGATAACGGGAAAGCATACGCTATTTCTTCATTTATTATTTGGTTATAGAATAAGGAATTTTATCACGTTAGGAATAAAAAAAAGATCAAGGAAGTTTTGAAGCAAAATAACTGAACAATTTCTGAACCTCTAATAAAGTGCGGAAATTTCAAATTTTTTAAATTTTTTAAATTAGGCAGGTATCACAGTAATAGCGTTAATTAGTATTTTCAAGTATAATAATGTAAACAATTCTATACAAACTAAAACCTATAAAGTGGGCATAGACTGCCAAACAAATTAACTGAACACCTACCATAGCGTAGAAAACTTGTAACTTTTCTCTCTTGAGCCCTAAGTGCAAGTTGTCCGTGTCTTTTTCATTTTTTTTGACTATCTGTTTCAATGGGGATCTCGGGGACTAGGGATGTCTTTTGGTTAGACCTGCATCCTATTCAGAAAGTTCCCCATTGAGGTAACTAATTTGATTAGGCTCCTGATGACGAGACCAGTCGGTTACCACGATATTTGGTTTAGTTCCATCACTACTACAGAATCTCGGTCGAATTAGCCTTTGTGTAGCAAAAAATGACCGTAGCGCTCCAAACCAAACCAAACCAAACTACAGAATCTTGCCTTACGGTGCGTAGAGCCCCAAGTGTTTGATTTCTGTGTATTTTTTGTTTACATTCTTCCTATAATTATCTAGCTCTGTTGAAATATTTAATTTTAGTTATATTAGCATTTTCAAGTTTGAGACATGATTATGCAGTACTGAAAATGACGAAAACCCTTTTCAACTGTAGTTTTCTTTAACAGCTAAGTGCAGTTTCTTGTTTTAGTTGTGAAATAAACATGTCTTTTATACTGACATAATTTGGCATAGGAAGACCTATTAATAGGCAATTATCTCTTTAGGCTTTTGGAAAACGAAAAGAAATCTAACTTTCAAACCCAACTAGGTGGCTTGGCGACTACCAACGTTTGTGCGTTAAGATTGTTAAACCACAAATAAAAACCAAATAGATTTATTGCTACTTTTCTTAACTCTGCTGTGCACTAACCCTGCTGGATTCGCTCAACTCAATGAAGGAAAAAAATTGTCTACTATTTACAGGTGAATAAATGCTGATAATCCAATAAAAAGGGTATTTTCATGTAGCTTGAACTTTCTGCACCTTTGAAAAGATATCATTTTATAAATTTCGTCCGCCAAAGGCATTTATGAGCGTTTAAAACACACTATACAGATTTTCCCCCCTCATAATTTAAATTAAAAAATATTATTTGTATTTTATGAAAAGCGAAAAATACCCGAAGGTGCAAATTTTCTTTCTCCATTACGGAGAACAATTTAAATAAAAAAAAAATCTGGACACATTTTCTCCATAGGTTAACATTGAGGTTTGTGGAAAATAAAACTGTTCCTGAAAAATCTATGTAAAACTAACTCATTGCGGGATCTTCAGACTCGAACAGGCTTAAAAAGTTGGGGGAGGTTAAGCCCATCTTCAGTTCCCGACAAACCTAGACGTGATGCAGTTGCGGCCTTCCGTTTATCTACGGGCTATTATTGTCTCTCTGCTCACCTACAACGTATAAGCCTTTCCGCCACGCCTTTTTGTCCACTTTGTGATACTGGAGAAGAGATGGGCGGGGACCACTTGCTTCGATGTGGGGCCCTCCGCGGGCACACTGTTCTCAAGGTATTGGGAAGCAAGAGAACTTTTAAGGCAATGACTGCGGTCTTATACCCCGTTTTCAGTTTCGCCATCTCATGTACAGGTTTTTATCTTTGTACTGTCATTTTATCTTTGTACTGTCATTTTATCTTTTTATATGTATTGGTATTTTGCCTTGCCATTGGAAATAAAAAACAAATAAACATTGAGGTGAGCGAATCCAATAGGGTTAGTACACAGCAGCCTTAAGAGATCATCTAAAAGATGGACAAAATATCAGCTATTATCTGGGATTGTGCAACACTGCTAAACGGGGTTCACAAACCTGTTATAACGTGCCCTTCACTCAATTCTTATTTTCCATTATATATACTCTACCGCATTTGCTTCCAATGACTACCTATCATCACTCGGCACTAATATCTAAATAAAATCTTTCGATGTCGCTAAATCCACTGGTCTAGGTGTTAGTTTACCCTTTCAAGGTTAGGCCATTTTCTTCGGGTAAAATGTAACTACTGCTACCGAGATCGTACATTCTTGTTAATTGCTTACCCTCTTGTCAGTTCCTTGGTCGTATGGCTGTGTGGGTGTCTAAGAACGTACCTGAAAGTCTCTCGACTTGGGTTCTTAAATGGAAGATTTTTAAGTTTTTACGAAGCACTGGGGCCGAAATATGATATTTGGAGAGTGAATTCAAAGAAAACTAGTTACAAACGATAGTTAAAAATGCTGATAGACTCTTCATTTTCCATATTCGAACTGAATCCGTGCATTTTACATTTTAGTCAGATTTCTTCTCTTACATATTTTCCACCTCAGATTTCTTTTGCGTACAATATACGAACTGAATCAATGTAAAACTATTTTCCGGTAATCAGCATTTTTAATTAATTTTCACTTTAATTTCTTCTGTAGCCATTTTTTTGTATGAATGTAATAAACATTGTTTTTATTTTCCCAAGAAATACATAACTTTGACATACTTTATGCTCCGAAAGAAATCCAATTATTTAACTAAAATAAATGACCTTTCAGTCATTGCGAGAGAAAAGTAAACATTCTTATATCCCCCGACTCTCATTATTTTTGACTGTTCGATGCTTACAAGAATTCTCCCGTGTGATTAGAATTCCTTTATGTCAAGGCGGATAGTTATTCCTCAGGATGTTTTGAAAACTCATTACGAAAATTCTCGAGCTAATTTGCTGAAATGAAATCATTCCTTTTATATACCGAGAAAATGGTCTTTGGCGAGTATAATTTGTAAGATCAAGCAAATATGTAATATCTGATTTACTTTCACATAGGGACATTAGAATTGAGCAAACAGCACAATCTCAACTTAATCATATTTCAATCGTAGTTCATAAATGAAATGTCTTAGTTCAGACTCGTGTCTCTCTTTATCTATCTCTCACGTAAAGACATCGAAAAAACATGTGAAATTTGTTATGGGAGACGATGTCCCATGAACAAAGTTCATTTAAAAAAAATTGAATATGAAAATAAATATAGCATTTTATTCTAATCAAGAACGTTCCCAAGAGTTAAATCTTCGTATTTTGTTGTGTCAACTCAAGACCTAAATATCTAATGTCAAAAAAGATTTTTCCAAGGTACTCGAAATATCAGAGAAAGAAAACATTTAGGGTAACTCTAGGATAGATGGCCATGGATTTTAAAGATTGAAATTAAAATTCTTAGAATGCAAACAAAAGAAATATTTATGCATATTTAAAATTCTTTTACATACACTCATCATATTTTGGGAAAAAAATAATTAAACATTGAGAACAAAAAGTGGAAAACATAGTTTGAAATGAAAATAGCAGATGGCCATCTCTCCTTCAAGCCGAGGAGAGATGGCCATCCAATACAAGAAAGAAAAAGTGAAGTTAAAATAGCAAAAAACAACATATTTCATATAGTTAATCATGAAAAACTTATAGCAAATTTGCAAAGATGCAATTATATGACGAAAAATGAGTGAATAAATTTCGAATAAACAACATTCGAAGTATAATTTCAACCCTTCACTTTTCGTAAAATTTTACCACATTTTTGACAAAGGTCTTGATAGTTTGTAAACATTTCATGAAACCACTTCCGACACCTTATACATTTTATCCAGTCATCCTTTAAGGTTTTGGTATTGTATTCTTCTCCCAACCAACACAGTGATCCTCATCAAATTCTATTCCCTCGGAATCTGTAGAATCTGATAATTTCAAATGTATTCCATCTTCATCGCTACTGGAAGTGTAGTGTTTTTGTTTCTTTCTCGCGTTTATTTTAGGCTTTTTACTGATTTTAAGCTTATTTATCAGCTTTATCTATTTCTGGGATGAAAGTTTCCGACATTTGTCAATAATTTTTGGTGATGTCAAAATCATAGCTGTTTGCTACGTTTTCTAACTGTTTTGGTCTTGATTACAATAGGAACTGGTGCATATAAATATAATTATCAACATAAAAGTTATATAATTATATTAAATATAATTATATTTAGTTAAAATCCTCACTCCGTATAATTTTTAAATATTGATTAAAGGTGGTCATCTCTCCTCGATTTTATGTGGCCATCTATCCTGAAATTGAAGGACAGATGGCCACCCAATTTAAAGCGTCATTCCGCCATTGTACGTCTTTGTTTTAGGCTTGGAAGCAAAGATTGGATTATATACGTGCCTTAAAAGACTGTAAAGTAAATAAAAAGTAACGTACGCATTTCAAAACATTCAGATACCTAACTCAGCAAAAATATTCAACCACTAAATAAAATAAACATTAAAATTTCACTTACTTTTTATAAAAGAAAAACACAGCTGTACCTTGCAATTAATGAACTAGTTAACCACTTCCTACGAAAAAAGTTTAAACTGCCATTTATGATCATGTTTTGGAAATATTTAGACTGGCCATCTCTCCTCTATGGCCATCTAGAGTTACCCTAAATAAATAAGAATCTACACATTTTTACTGACCCTTCAGGGTTCGGGAATAATACTCCAATAAGATCAGATTCAGGAGGAGTTCATTTTTCACAAAAAAAACCTTAGATCTACGGAGACCCCTTTTGTTAGCTAGAGAAATTTTGTCATCGGGTACTCATCAAACAGACACACCCGTACATTATATTGATGAAACATTCCTCTTGGTGACTGACTCATATTAACAGGAATAATTGAAATTGGAAAAACGGAAAAAGAGCCAGCAATAGTAGCCCGAAAGTGTACCTTGGTCTACAGATTTAACATTTATCCATTTATATCAGAGGTCGTCAACCTTTTAATACCTACCGCCCACTTTCGTATTTTTGTTGGTGGCAAAGTTTCTTTACCGCCCACCGGTGCATATCCGTAGAGACTTAATATAGCGCAAGTGCGAAGTAAATTTATAGGGGAGGGTTTGCAAAACTTAATCTTTTTATTTACTCTTTATATATATAAATATATTTTATATAAATGTATATATATATAGTATATATATATAATATATATATATTATATATATATATATATATATATATATATATATATATATATATAAATATATATAAATGTGGGAGCGAGTTACTTTTAGCCGCTAGAGGGCCCTCCCACCACTTCCTGTTTGAAGACGAAATACGCCAGTTGGAAGTACGCTCTCGCGGAGGAGAGATCGTTTTGCTCGAGTAGGAGCTAAGAAACCTCATTTCATTATATTATATGTTTAAGTGTCTTGTGTAGTGATAAAATAAACCCTGTGAGTGTGTATGATGGCGTCGTTCCTCAGTTCCAGCACCCCCCCCCCCCACACACACACATATATATATATATATATATATATAGCTATGGTTGGCTACGGAGCTTATCCGTTGCTCCCTCGTTCACAAGTATACTTCGAGAAGTGTCCGATGAATTATCACCTTTAATCCAAGTTTAGCGAAGGAATTCAAAAGAAAATACAAAAGCATAATTTTAAAAGTCAAACTCGCGAATGTGTTTGCAGTGTATTCGATATATGAAGGAAGAACAAAATTTGTAACAATGGACAAATATTACCACCGACCACCATGAAAGATTGAATCGCCTACTAGTGGGCGGTAAGGACCAGGTTGACTACCACTAATTTATTTGATAAGCGAATGAAAGATGCATTTTTTGCTGATACAGAGCAATGTATCTCAGGGTGATTGGCCTTTTCATAACAGTTTATACGTAACAAAATGTACGATTATAAAAGAAAGGTTTCTTATATTTTAATCTTGTTAAATGGGGATAAGGATGGATCTATCATAACGAAACCGAATTCGTTGGTTATTTGCCTTAGAGAAGATATGGAAAAAACTTATGGCTGTTATTGTAATCATAGAGCCAGATAATTTACAAAATATGTTACATGCGATCCAAGGCATCGTATTTCCGACTTAGTCTGGATTGCATGTCCCTGTGCTCAATGGTTAGTGATTATAGAAGAAGGGAGAAATGATTGACTATTAAAGAATATTTATTCCCTACATTTAGAGTAAACATTTTTCAACGGAGTGAGGACCAAAATGGATTTTCACAGATGAATCTTGTTGTGAAATTGATTTGTGTTGAGAATCCTTGGACGAGATATTGAAATATATGATTTTCACTGTTTTAATGTTACTGTTCTACGATAAAAATGTCACTGTCCTACGATACTGTTCTGATCTGAAAAGGTGTGTTGTGCATCCTGAGAAGAATTCTCGACAGCCACAAAACAAACAAAATTCTTTCAGCTGTATAAATCAAAGGCTTCAAACCGAAAATGACCTACAACTGTAGGTGACCATATAATTTACCCATATGTAATAAAAATTATTAACTTGTATTTTTTATATTCGATCACATTTCAGTTCCCCAACAAGAACACAAAAAAGCATAAATATGAAGAAATTTGCTTTGGATGACTATAAAAAATCCACATTATTTGGAAATTTCTAACCCAAAAGTCAAAGCATTAAGCATTCTAAATTTTAAATTTCTGTAGCTTAAAAATCGATTACCATAGATAGTCGAATTGTAGTACACCAATCTCTTATTTCAGGATTATCGTTTGTTAAATTTCCTTCAAGCCTATTAAGTACAATAAAATTATTTTGTTAATACCGGCTTCTGGTACTCCCATTTTGGCTTGGAAATTGGTGAAAATAAATATGTTTGTTTTGAGTTGATTGAAAGAGGAATAAAACTGAAGAAAAGCTTAACTGCTGTTGGATTCACAAGACGAATCTCACACGCTAGTGCTACTTAACGCCTAAATACTAGGGTTTTTGACCCGGGTTTTTCAAAGATTTTACGAACCTGAAACCCGGGGAATTTTTAATATAAACCCGGGGAATTAGCTATTTATCTAATACTATAGAATACCAATTATACTCCTTAATTTAGAACCAAGACCGAATTTAACAAGTCGGACTGGGTACGGATCTCAAACAAATGAATAAAAAAGCAATGAGACGGAGTGAGATGGAGATATATTGGCGGCGGCGTACGCCATAGCTCTATTTCACTCAAGTTTATGAGTTGGGGATTCCCAGCAGCACATGCGTTATGCCGTGTGAATTGCGCAATACTTCAGCTACACGACCATGCCTGCTTTCTGTGGTTTGCGTTTGTTTAGTCTAGTTATATATCTCTTTGTGTTGTGTTCTAGCTGTTTTATATTGCGTAGTTAAACAATATTCTGTCAACCCACCCATATAGAAAGCGCTTTGCGTGCAATAGAAGGAAGTTTTTTGTAACGTCCTAGAGTGACGCACTCGACTTGGGTCTCTCACCTGATAACAAGCTAACATGCTAACATGCCGATCTTACTCTCTCTGAAAAAATATTAGCCTTTACAGTGAATAAGCTAAGAAATCTAAACACCCCTATCGCGGATGCTCTACTTAAAAAAATTTAAATTCGATTCAAAGAGCGTCGAAACCCAGAGCTGCCTCATCTCATTAAATTTTAGAAAAATCCCGATTTCGACAATGAATCATATGATGAGTTTGGTAGTAAAATTTTTATAAACAAAATATTTGATCTGGCAACAACCTCAATAAAACAACGACTGTTCAACGTAAATGATAATGGCTCAGAGTCTGAACCAGAAGTAGCAGTTGAGGTGAGAGTTAAAGATGGAATTGAAGGTGCTGCTACGAGTAATGGTGCTTGTACTAACCAGATGTCCCTATCTGATGAGCTTAGAATGTTTCTTCAGGAGAATGATAATACGGAAAATCATAAAAAATCAAAATCTGGTGCATATATCATAAGAAAAGAAACTGAGTTGTTTCGGGCAGCAGAAAGCCGACCTGAAATGCTAGATAAACTTTACAGGTCTTTAACTACAATTCGACCAACTTCGGTGGAAGCAGAACGAGCGTTTTCTGTAATGGGTCTCTTTGCTAATAAACTCAGAAGCCGACTCAATGATGAGACGTCGAGTGCAATGATGGTTTTAAGGCAGTTTTATATCAAATGAGGTATTTGTACCACTTTTATTTACGTTATACATATATGTATATGTTAATTAACGTTAAATTTATTTACTGTTATTTTTTATATTTGAAATTCTCAAATAAATTAAATGCCTCTAATAAACTATTTATTATTTTAGTTCTTTGCTATTGACCCCCTTGAACCAACTAAGTAAACCCGGGAAAACCCGGGTTTTATATAAAAAAAACCCGGTCAAACCCGAAACCCGGGTTTTAAAAAAATTGCTCAAAATCGAAAACCCTACTAAATACACTCACCATAACTTTTGAAACATTAATGTAACACTTGAAATTCCACATCATCATACAAACATAATCTTAGTGTATGAGCTTTTAGATGCCGCTTAAACTCATTTTTTTTAGTTTTAAAAAAGTTTATCCTATTTTTATTAGAATGATTTTTTGTGTCTTTTAGTTCTACTTCAGCTGATTCAAATCATATAAAAATTCCAATCAAATGATTTTAATGTTTTTTTTTGTTCTTGAAACAAGTAAAGTGGGGGGAAATACTCTAAATGACTCGAATTTTCAAACTGTGATAATCACTGAGTTTCTTGAATCCGACAATGAGAAAAAGAAGGAATTTTTTCATAAGAAGGTATTTTGTAAAAATTTTTTCAAACACTTAGTCTAATAGATTTCCTATATTTTCTGGTTATTTAAGAATAATTTGAAAACTTCTATTTACTGATATTCATCTGCATTGATACCATCTGGGTAAGGAGTGATGTCCAAACTTATTTTTAATTGTGTAATACTTATAAATTATTAATTAAAATTTCAAATTTTAGATAATTTTTCAAGATCATAAGAGGAAGAAACAACAACAGATATTGAGGGAAATAACAATTTAAATCTTTTTATTGAAAATTTATTTTGTTTCAATGATAAAAGGAAAAACTTGGTACTTGTCATCTCTAATACAAGTAACAGGAAGATATTGATTTCCCTTACAGATTATCGATTTTCATTACAGCTCCCGTTCTAAACCAGGTTCTACTTTTAATGAAGAATCAGATGTTATTAGCAACAGGTGCTTTGAGTAGACATCATTTAATGTACCTGAAATAACGTAATTAAGATGTAATTACTTGCAGCGAGTAGTTATATTAAATCATGAGACTAGAATAGCAACTCCACCATTATTTTGTCCGATGGGAATAGATATCTTCATGTAAAAATATTTCTCACCGAAAAAATATATTTTTACGAGATGAATGTTCATTCTAGCTTCATATTAATATTCTGTATTACACCAACTCTATTGTTTTTCAATTAAAGCAAAATGCTAAACAATGCTTTCAGAAAACAAACAGCAACTTATAAAATTAAAGCATTTAAGGTTTCCTTTTTTCTCTCTCTGTAAAAGCTGATATCCTCATTGCTCTTTTATGCTATTAATATTAACTGAAAAGTATTAATTTTATAATGAAGACGAAATCATTTTGAATTCTTTTGGGAAGTGACACAGGGGTAAACCTGATCAGTTAATTGAATTATCTTATAATACAGAATTATGAGAGACCAAAAATTTTTTGAATGAAGAATTATTTTAAATTTTTAAATAGGGTTGTTAGCAGAATTAAATGGTATATTTTGAAAGATATTTTGCAGGAATGCACTAATAATTATTTGGGGGTTTAAAAAAGGATTTATTTTCAGTACATGACTTATCAAAAGAGAGGGATTATTTTGTTCAATATAATGGTTACGTTATATTCTTAGCTTCAGATATACAGGATGGTCATAAAAAAACTTTGCCGATATATGGACCTGTAGTGGCTGTTCCGTTCAACCGATCGAGATGAGATTTCAGATATAGTTATTCAAAGGTATGAGCTCGAGATTCTGGGAAAGGCAACAAAGGGGTGCTCACGGTTACGGTTATAGGTACAGAAACTCGAAATTGTCGAATAGCAACACCCACTTTTTCCCGTCGCAAAATGCTGAGCGCATGCGAAAACCCTAAACAGCGTTGGAACGGTACGTGTATCACAAAAAAAAAACGGACGCGTTATGAACGCAAGAAAAACAGCTCTGCGAACGGTCCGCAAAAACACGATGATATGCACCCGTGTAGAAAATGTGTAATATAAATAAAAGTTTTCTGTTGTCCGATCTGTTTTGTCATCAGTGATTGGTGTCTTGCCTCTGTCATATGCAAATTTCCTCCGTGCGCCTCGATAGTATTTTTGTGGGCCGTTCGCACAGCTGTTTTTTGTGCGTGCATAAAGCGTACGTTTTTTGTGATACTCGTACCGTTCCAACACTATTTAAGGTTTTCGCATGCGCTGACCATTTTGTGACTGGGAAAAGTGGGCGTTGTCATTCGAAAATTTCGAGTTTCTGTATCTATAACCGTAACCGTGAGCGCCACTTTGTTGCCGCTCATAATATCCTTAGCTCATACCTCTGAATAACTATATTTGAAATCTCATCTCGATCGGTTGAAAGGAACGGCAACTAGAGGTCCATATATCGGCAAATTTTTTTTATGACCACCCTGTATGTTTAAAAGAAAAAATTAGAATTTTAATGACCCGGCGCAACCTCTTCAACAAACTTCAACCTTGAGAAATATGAGGCCAATAATGTGAAGCCCTTTAAAGACAAATATCTGCAGCAGTTGCGACAAGAAAAGGATTTTTAACATGCGGGACATAGTATTATTTTTAAACTGCCACTGATTGTTTCTGTTCCAATTACTAAACAATATATCTTACAAAATATATTTAGATTTGTTTCTCAATATGACACTAGAAAATGTAAGTAAATTGTAGATAAAAAATGGAAGATATAATAAAATTAGAAAAATAATTCTTTAAACGTACATGGTGACTCTTGAAGACTGATATGGTTTCATGGCCTGATGACGCAATGGCAAGCAGGACATTTTAACGTAGGATTACGTTTCTCCGTAATGGTCCGTAGTAAAGCAAAATTTCAGACCTCCATCGTCGCGAGTTATAAATTTGACAGCGCGCCGAACCCAGTCTGTATCGCTTGGGCAAGCAGTAAATAGTTAAACGGAAAATTACTAAAAATGCATAAAAAAAGGGGGGAAGAGGTAAGCAACGATAAGTAATCCTACGTTAATAACCCGCGGTAGTTTCGTTAGAAGAGACTACCTGAATTTTTTTTTCTTGAGTTCGAGTCCCAAGCTATTTGTTAGTTTTCTGAATGGGTGATAAAATCTGAAAAAGCGTTATATAAAGTGCTATGCACCGCTTAAAACTTTGTCTTTATGTAATTTTTAGGCAAGAGTAAAAATGTATGAGCTTATATAATGTTTAAATTCTAGATTAAGCTTGAAAGAAAATACATTTTATCATAAAAAAAGATTTCTCATAACCTAAGGGGATTTACACAAACATTCAAATTAAAAATACTATCTGGTTTAAGGAATAATTTTATGATTATTTATAGAAACATATTCAAAATTATTATAAACTATTTAAGTCTCAAATTGGAACTAAATATTTTAATAGTCCAAGATAGTACAATACAGATATTTACTTGAAATATTTACTTGAACAGATATTTAATTTTAATAGTACAATACAGATATTTACTTGATAGCATATAACAAAATGTGCAGTAAGCCTGCTGTGGTAAAACAGTAAAAAAATCAAACTGCTTTTGCAATAAATAAAATTAAAATTTTCCCCTTTCTGAAACTTATCTGTAAATCTCATGTGGCTCTAACTTTTATTTCTTCTTCTCTTGTTATTTTAGACTAAGATCACGTCATATTCTGAAACCGCTGCATATGGATTTTTCCGCTAGACATATCAAAAAGCAGTTTGTTGGTAATGATTTCATTTCACTTTTCTTATCTGCTATATAGAAAAAGGTTTATCAAAGTTTGGCTCATATCACGAAAGTTCCTCATTGAAAACATTTGAAAAAATAAAGTTTATCTCCCTTTTAACCATTTACAAACTGCTAGACTGCAATAAAGTATATATTCCATTGTAAGGTTTAGTCGGTTTTCCTTTAAAAGAAATTTTTTTAAAATTAAAATAATGTTTATCTCAGGTTTGAACGTAAAAACGAACGTGACTTAAAAAATTCGTTTTTTGTTATATTTTTTTCAGGCTTTTAGTTTGCTGATTCAGTAATTTTACTTTAATAAAATCTTAACTCTTTATTTTTGCTGCTTGTGGATGACTGCTAGAAGACAGAAGAAAAATTGGAAGTTTTACCGAATGTCTATTGGTTTGACTCTTTCTGGCAGATATGGTGTGTTGTTTCCGTCTGAAATGGTCTTTAAAATGTAGTTCTCTATCTGTTTATGTATTTGGTCCTCGTTTAGGTGTTACAGAGGCTGTTCGCACATTTTTTAGACGATTTTGGTAAGCGGTAATAAAAATTCGTTTGCTGCAAAAGAAATAATTGCAATTGTACTATGTTTTTAAAAGTCAAAATAATAGTCTACGGCTTGAAAGTTTTGTTTTTATTCAAAATGGCGCTTTTAACAAAGCAGTGTTTCGAAGGCTACATTTATGCTCTTTCCGAAGAGAAATATGCATACTCAGTTATCCAAAAACGATGTGAGAGTCATGGTTTTGTGATATCTTAAGCGTCGATAGGTAATATCGTCAACAAGAAAGGAAAAAACGTCAAATTGGAGCCTCAAGTGGGACAAAAATTCCAAACAAGTATCCAAGGAAAAAACGGACATCTTCGACTATTGCAAAGGTACGTTGTTTAATGTTAAAAGAAAATCCCCCTAGTCAAAGGACAGTTGCAAAATCATTAAAATGCTCGGTGTCCACTGTAAACAAAATGATAAACGTTGATTTAAATCTTAAAAACGCAATGTTCATCGTCTTCTTCCAAATCATATCGCTGAACGCAGGACACGCTGCAGAATTCTATATGAGAAACACTTATCCAAAGAAAAATGGAAAACAATTGTCACAGTAGATGAATCATGGGTGTATTTAAATGATTGCAACAAAAAAAGAGCCATTTATTATCATAAAAGGGGAGAAAAAAATTTAAGTACATGGTTCAAAGAATTGAAAGAAAGTTTTTCTAAGGGATTCATGATTGTTGCTGGTTTTACTTATAATGGCAAGTTAAAAATAAAGAGAGTGGAAAAAAATGTCAAGATTAACTCCAAATACTATCAGGAACATATTTTATCGCCAATTTTTCTGAATGAAATACCATCGCTTTACCCACAGTGCCATCACTCTGTGAGACTCCATCAGGACAAAGCTAGCAGTCACACATCAAAATCCACTGTAAATTTCCTAAAAGAAATGGAACAAAAAACTGGTATCAAGGCCATGCCCTTCACTGATATCCCTAATAAATCTCCGGATGTATCACCTATGGATTTTTGTGCTTTCGGAATTTTTAAAATCTGCATTATCCAAACGTCGTCCCAAAACCCTTACAGGACTCTGGAAAGCTGTTCAGGAGGAATGGGATAGAATACCTCTTCTTACACTTCAAAAGACATTATTATCCTGGAAATTGCGGTGTCGAAAGATAGTTCAGAATAAGGGATGTCAAATAGAACATTTAAAACACAAGAATTTTATGTAATTTAGTTTTGTGAATACAATATACATCGTCTAAAAAATGTGTGAACAGCCTCTGTATTAGCACTGCCAAAAAGCCAATCAAGCCAAGAATTGTGGGTTGCTTGTTAGCACAAATATGCAAGTCATGACAACTAGTTATTTAATTTTCAAAGAAATTTGTATTATATTATAGTCTAACTATAATTTCCAAATTCAAAATGGGTGAACTGATTTCATGAGGACATAAAAGGGCTTCTTTCATGTTAATATTGATAATATTTTTCGAAACTTCTCTGTAAGGGTATAAATTAGTCTTAAAAACTTTTTAAATGTATACATTTATTTACCCTGCAAAGCTAAATGAAATTAGCATTACACATCCAAATAAGAAATATATACAGTGGGATCTCGATCTATCGTTTTTCAAGGGACCGATTGAAATGAACGATAAATGCGGGAAAACGATAGATGCGGAAACATAATAAAGCAATATGATCGTTGGGACTGTATAAAATGAACGACACATACGGAAAAACGATCGATCGAGATTCCACTGTACTACGAAAAAAGCTTTTCTTATGTGATACAATATTCAAAACTGTCTGAAATTGCCTAAACTTTGTAAATTTAACTTCCTGGTAATTGTTTTTTAAATGATAGATTCATTTATTTTTGGGCTTGCTTAGAATATAATCATTAATTTTACTGATTATGTAACTGCTGTATATTTAAAAGTTACAATGAAAATATCTTAGTTATAAATTACATAAAACTGTGACTGCAACATCATTAAGATTTAGTTCAAAAGTCGTAAAAATAAATGTTCTTTATGTGTAAGAACTATAGAGGCGTAAAATATTGCACACTTTCATCTGCAGTTCTACAACTCGAATAAATGTAACGAAGTTAAAGGAAAACGAGGTAATTATCCTTTTTTTATCTGTCACAAATAATTAATAATTATTTTGTACGGCGAGAAAAATTCTCATATTGTAAACAGTTATTTATTTCTGTCGCTTTAACACACTTTAACTGTGACATAAACGTTTTAGAAATAGTCATCATTTTTAGTTGCATACAGTTTCTGAGTAAAAGAAGGATTAGGGTTTTCATTACGCATTATTTTTACTAAATAATGCTTAATGAAACAATACATAAGCGGAAACAGATGAAGGTAACAAAATACAGAGATACTTTTTTTTGTGCTATATGTGTGCTGAGTATCTTTTACGCACGGTTAGAGGCGTATTGTGTACTTCATATTTTTACACATACGCGAATGACATGTTTATCTTTAATTTATGACATGCGTGTAGTTAGTGTTCATGCATTACATATATTGTTTTTTCAGATATCTGGATTGTGTCTTTGTGTGTGTTGGGTATCTATACTTTTAAGTTGCTAAACCGACTTTTTGATCAGTGCGTGAGAGGAAACTACCATATCAATTTACTTTATTGTGGTCTTAAACGAAAGATTGTAATCTGCAGATTTGTCAAATTAGGTTTTTGCTGCCAAAATTTCTATTAATTAGCGAAAATTTACAATTAAAAATTTATTTCTGCGCATGCTCAGTGGCATGTTAAATCTAGCTTTGTATACTCAGCACGAGGCTGCATAAACACATTAATTTGTTTCTGCGCATGCTCAGTGACATGTTTAAATCTGACTTTAGATACTCACTAAGCACGAAGCCGCCTAAACACGCTAATTTGTTTAATCCGAAGAATCTCTCTAGCTCTCTCTCGGCCATTTTTATTTTTAATTATGTTTGTGAAATATAGAATTAAGCCTGACAGAAATTGTTTATTTCGCGCTGTTGAGTAACCCTATTTCTTTTTGCTGGGTTCAGTAGTAATTTTTTATAGTGTATTTCTCTATTCTTAATATTATGATTTCCAACAATTGGAAATGATGTGTTGAGTATAATTTGCGTATTAGAACATTCATTTATTATCCAGCCGTTATGTTTTGACGGGTAACGACTAGTCGATTTTAAAATAAATCGTGTATTTGAATATAAATTTACTTAAGTAAATATGGAAAAAGTGCATAAATTGACGTGAATGTGTACTAGAAATTAAAAAAAATAATCATGAAACCTTTAGCGATATTACTTAAACACAGTATAGATTTGTATTTTGTTTCATTAGGAATTAGCTGTTATAGAGGAATTTGATGCTTATTCTCAATCGCTACCTTTGTATAAATTGCTCAATGTTATTTAAATTATTAAATAACGTTAAAATTCTCCTCTTTTTCCCATGGCTGCTGTAAATTTATTTCATTTTTCTATAATCTTTCCGATTTATGGCAATCTTGGCGAAATCGATTTTGACTTTATTGAATAAGGATAAGCTGTTGTTGCCACCAGATAACCTATTGTAAAATAACATGAAGATACCAAGTAACTGGATTAAGTACATCGTGATCTATTGAGGATTAAAAGCGTTGAAAAAGTCGAATGTTATCAAAACAGAACACACTGCTCCTTAATATCCACAATAAAAAATAAGAGTGGCAACTAGTTTCGACCCAATAAATAGTTCTTCACCAGGATGAGGAGCATTAGGTGGGATTTTTTTTGTGAATATTTTTTGTGAATAATTATCAATATGCATTTTTATCAATATGTGTATACTTATGTATTTATACAAGTATTTTATTGACATTTTAATTTTTCCCAATTGCCTCTAAATAATTTTTGACAATTTTAACCATAGAACCCATATAGAATTAAGAGAAACATCTCCTATACTGCTAAGTTTTAAATATCAGGAAGAACCGTTAATAAATATGTAGGTGTACATATTATAATTTTAATAATGATAACAAAAGTATAATATAAAGTCTTTAACTTTTTCTCTTTTACATGCGTTTGGACAACTCCCCTTTAAACTTAAATTTCCTTTTCGGACCTTTTAAACTTTGTATTCTTTGTTATTTTTTGTCTTTTTGAACCCTCCTTTCATTTAGTTTATTAACAACTCTTCCATAAAGAGCTTGAAAACTTTATGATGCGAATCCATCATGTGCTAAAAAGGGATAGTCCTGCTCTTTGCCTTTTTTTCCCTCTAATTCCCTAGTTTAACCTTTTTTCATACAATACAATGGTCCTTAAAGTTTCTAGGATAATATGGTACGACTTTTTAAGTCTTAAATATAAGAAACCTTTGCATTTAAGGGGGATTATGAAAGACCTCTGCTATACTGCTACGTTTTAAATAACAACGGTAATAAATAAATATATAAATTAACAAATAAATATTCATTCAAAATCGTAAATGTTTAATGATTCTGTATTCTGGTAAACCTTAAAATTGCGTTTAATCTTAAATTACGCAAAGCTAAAAAGGCTAGAAACAAAACATTTGTACCTTCCTGCAATATACATCAAAAACTATTTATACTACTTATAGTTCTCTGTTATTAACAACTCTTCCATAAAGAGCTTGAAAACTTTATGATGCGAATCCATCATGTGCTAAAAAGTGATAGTCCTGCTCTTTGCTTTTTTCCCCTCTAATTCCCTAGTTTGACCTTTTTTCATACAATACATTGGTCCTTAAAGTTTCTAGGATGACATGGTACGACTTTTCAGGTCTTAAATGTACGAAACCTTTGCATTTAAGGGGGATTATGAAAGACCTCTGCTATACTGCTACGTTTTAAATAACAACGTTAATAAATAAATTAATTAATTAACAAATAAATATTCATTCAAAATAGTAAATGCTTAATAATTCTGTATTCTGGTAAACCTTAAAATTGCGTTTAATCTTAAATTACGCAATGCTAAATTTCGAGGCTAGAAACAAAACATTTGTACCTTCCTGCAATATACATCAAAAAACTATTTATACTACTTATAGTTCTCTGCTTCATACTTTCCTGCAGAACACAGGAACACGGAATATTATTTCTGTCTATAGGCTTCCTGCCTGGCAGTAATTTCTAGTTTAAAGTCACGGTCTCAGCTAACTGACGAATGTTGTGCACAGTTTTAGGAAAATATATTTGTTTCCGCACACCCACAGAGGCAAACAGAGAACATTACAAGAAAAGTCAGTATGCACGAAATTGATTCTCTGGTCTCATATCATCAGTATTCTCAAGTTATCTACCGCAGACCTCCTGTCGTTACTTGCATTTGCAGCGTGTGGGCACAGCATAGGTACTTTAAAAGATTGCGTTTCTACGATATTCTCCTATCTCTAAAGAGTAGTTTTCTTGCTCAAGTTGATCAATCTTACAATTCTTTTCTTAGATTATTCCGTTTGGGGGAACGGATGCCTACTATAAAAATGTATCCCTCGAGAATTAAATAATTCAAGATGAATGCTTTTCCTTCCTTTTTGCTATATAATATTGAATTAATGTCTCAAAATGACATTTTTTTATGTAAATATATTTATGTGATTGATTTTTTAGTAAATCCTAATTCTCTGGTATTCAAACGATGTTGCTCACCGTTCTTTCACGTGAATTGTATTTTGAAGAATTAGAAATGTTTCAAAAATTAGACTTCATGAAGGCTGATATTTGAACATTTTTAAAATCGTAAAAGAGATCTAATTGCTTATTTGTATTTCCGAATAATAAACAAATCTTACTTGGTAGATCGAAGCAACTTCTGGAGAAATAAGTTATTTGTAAAAAGAGGTTTCAAAAATTCACAACCGTGAATTCGAATGGACCCTAGATATTAATATAAAGAGTATAGTTGTTCAGTTGACCGAAAAGCATTAGATGCAACAAAGCAGTGAAAAACTAGTGGTAAATCATGGTGATAATTCTAGTTTTAACAAAGTTATTTACAATTTAATAATTTAACTTACTTACACAATAAAAGTAATAAAGCTCTGAGAGCAGTCATTTAGTTTTAATTAAGACATACTTCGTGTATCTGCATGTCAGCAAATGATATAATTTTAGTTTAAAAGGGCAAAGAAAGAAGAGCGTGAACAGCCAGTTAACGGATCTAAATGATTCATAGCAGGAAATATTACCCATACCGAAAAATTTAAATCCTTATAAAAACACAAAACAAATTCAGTTAGCATATAATTGTAGGAATCTTAAAAAAATATTTAAATTTATTCAAAGATGGAGATTCAACTCAAAGGTAAATTAAGATTAATAAATAAAGTTAAATATTTTTTTAAAGCAGATGGAAGTTAAGAAAAACATTAGGAGTTCCTCTTTTTATAACTCGAATCTCTTTTTATAATTTCAAATTTTTAATTACTAAAGACAAATCAAATAGCAAAATTAAACACTCAATTAATTGATTACAAATTAAGTTATTCTATTACTTGCAGGTAATTTGCTTTATCAATATTTATTAGTTATGCTTTTTGTTAGGTCTAAAACAACTTTTTCTACTCAGCAGTTAGATTAATATAACCTATTATGCACCACACACGAAAGTATAATATTAATAAATAACGTGTTTAACAATATTCTTTTTAGTCGCAGAATTATATAATCTATATATAAAACAGTTCCGTAACTGACTGACTGACTGACAGACAACGCACAGACCAAACTGCTGGACATAAAGGGCTAAAATTTTGCATGGCGATTCTTCTTCTAGTGTAGGGTTGCACTAAGAGAAATTTTTGAAAAAGCCTTCTTGGATATTTTAAAATTAAGTTTTTAAGCTGTTTTTTTAATATTCTTTAAAGTTTCCATCTAAAATAATAATTCGAGGGTTATAAAATTTATATCACGAGAAAGATCATAAAAATTCCTTTAAAATGAAATCTTTTTCGAATCTTTACCTCTATTCTCTGATTTTTGGTGAATTTTCAAAGATTAATTTTTAGAATTTAATTTATTAAATGCTGATCACGCGGTTTCTTGTCTTTTAGTTTTGCGTCAAGTGCCTAACAACGAAATAGACAAAAAAAATTTCTTGCTAATGCGGCAGACGATTGGACATTATCCAAAAAAATATTAAAATACAGTGAAAGAAATGTTCCTCAAACTGTACTATATTAACTGTACTATATTCTTTAGATTGTTCTATTAGATTTAATTTCAATATTTTCTTCTACATTATTTTGTATATAAAAATATCCGTTAAAATTTTTTATAAATATATATATATTTTTTTTTGCATTGATTGCATACATTAACCGTTGTATTTACTATAAATATATTTTTTTGTTCTTTTTGGCATTAACTACATACACTGACCGTTGAATTTAATTTCAATGTACTCTGTAGCGAAACAAGGGTATTCAGCTAGTTTACCCATAAAAAATCGAAAAAACAGGCAACAATGCCAAATAATTAGCGAAATTCTGTTTATCTCTCACAGTATATTAAAGTTTTAAATATATTCAATGTAATTAAGATCTGTTGAAATATTGAGTAGAAAACTGCAGATACTGTCTTTCATTTTTCAAAATAAAATCATACTCAACTGTTTTTTACATTAGTGAAAAAGGAATCCATACACTTATAGAAACAGAATTATATCGGGCACAAAACCCATCTTCATGCCTTTAAACAGGGCCGCCCAGAGACTTTACGGGGTCTGGGGCAAACTTCTGTTGGGGGCCCCAAGACTATTTTTCAGAAGACTATTTTGTAGTAAGAGAAATCTGATTAATCGAATAATTTTTTTTAAATTTTTTTGGGGGTTCCTTTTTTCAGGAGATTATTTTGAATTTTGAAGTACGGTACAAGTTTCAGAATTTTCTTTCGGAGGAAATCTAATAAATAAATTTTTTTAAATTTCTTTGGGGCTCCTCTGGCAGTTGGGGGCCTTGGGCAAAGTGCCCCAGCTCCCCCCCCTCTAGGCGGCCCTACCTTTCAAGGCACGTTTTTGTGTCATTTACATCTGTTTTGGAATGCACATAAAAGGGGGATAGTTAACTCCCCGTACTAAACATTGTTGACACTGTGCATTCGGTTATGTTCTAAAAACCTTTCTGTCGCTGTAATAAAATCGAGTTTTATTATAGCAACACTAAATGCTGATCACGTGATTTCTTTACTTTTAATTTTGCGTCACGCGCATAAGAACGAAATAGACAAAAAAAAAATTTCTTACTAATGCGGCAGACGATTGGACATTATCCCAAAAAATATTAACATACAGTAAAAGAAATATTCCTCAAACTGTACTATATTAACTGTACTATATTATTTAGTATGTCCTATTAGATTTAATTTGAATATTTTCTTCTACATTATTTTGTCTATAAAAATATCCGTTATAATTCTTTTATAAATATATATATATTTTTTTTTTACATCAATTGCATACATTGATCGTTGTATTTATTAAAAATATATTTATACATATTTTTGGCATTAATTGCATACATTGACCATTGTATTTAATTTGAATATACTCCGTAGCGAAGTACGGGTTTTCAGCTAGTTTTCCATAAAGCTGAGATTGTTAGTGTAGAGTATTATTTGAATAGCTTAGTGGTTCAAATAAATAGTTGTCGACTATATAATTCTCATTTCTTAATTTTCAACACACTAGTTTAAAATCTAAAAGATGAAATTTCTTTCAATGAAAATACAACTGCTCGGAACTAAAGCATAATTTTTGTCGCAGAGGCCATTTTGCGTAGTGAGTAAAACAGTACTTTCCGTGCTTTCTCTCCGATTTTATTAACGACGAAGAACTTCGGCGCCACGAATATGTGGAATGGTATTTTAAGTGGATTTGGTTTCCACGCTCCGTTTCACGTCACGTCGGAATATCGGTCTTCTATCAGCGATCGTATCGACAACGTTACTGTAAATGGTAGAATTAACTTTGAGGGAAAATGATGAAAATGCAACAAAATTCTGGATCCACAGAAATTTTATGGGTGGATTCATGAAAAAGGGGGATTTAGGAAAATTCATGATAAAAGAAAATAATAAGATCAAGCAAGGTATATCTGAAAAGCGCTATAGTAAAAGTCTTAGATAATGCCTGGCATTTTGCTTTTGTTGTTATCAGTCTGTTACCATTGTTTGAGAAATCATTCAGTCATATTTGTCATTGATGAGATTCTTTTTGCCTTCATGAAATACTGTTTGTCAAATATTTGTTAAATATCAAATATTTGTTATCCCACCAACATTTGAGAGAAGTTTTTCCAGCCTGTTATAGTGTGAGAAATACTTGAATAGCTATACTTGAAGAAAGTGAGTTTAAATTACTGTTCTGTCAAATTAGAATTGCCCTAAAATTTAACTTTGTTGTTGAGGAATCCTTTTAAAGTTTGAAATCCTAATGTAAAAGGCAAAATAAAACTGTTCTGGATCTAAAAGTTTTGTTTTTTCGCTAGCTACTGATCTAGAATTTTCTTGTAATTTTCGGTTATACTTCCACTGTTATTCTGTCGTGCTGTTGTCGAGAAGTTAAGGATGAGCAACATATTACCTAAAATTTCATAAACAAGTTGTTTTATAGGTACAAAATAGAGGTGTTTGTGCAATAACAATGAACTTACGCAGTAATTTAACACATTTAATAGAAGTAATATCATTAATAATCTTTTTTTTAAAAGTTGATCATAAAACTTATAAAATGCAAGTTGATTACAACTAAAAAAGGAATGGCATGTTGTTGTAGGCACGTAAGCCACACATCGAATTATAATGCTTTTTTTAGATAGTACAGTGGACGCTCGTTAATTCGAACTCGAAGGTTCTCAGAAAAAAGTTCGAATTATCCGAAGTTCGAATTATTCGATGTTGAGAGAAAATATATAACTTTAAATGTGTATCACTGAAGAAGAAACTCTCCTAGTATGTATAACCCCAGAAAATATATTATACTATGTTATCTAAAATTAACATATTAAAAAGCAATACAGACTTACCTTAATCATAAAATGAAGAAGAAGATATGCAGTACAAAGTAAACTTTTATTAAAAATATGAATTACACTTTGGAGAAAAACTGTAAAAGGGATGTTTGGTTCAGTTTATGATGCCTACATTGTTCAGCCAGCTTCTCGATTTGAAGTAAATTTCAATTCATTTTCAGAGGAAGGTTCCATCTGAATAAATGCTTTCAGAGCTTTAATAGAGTCCATTATGGCTTTGTACATTATGGCCGCATTAAAAATATCTTTCGGCATGTAAGTAGAGAAAAGCCCTGGCAGTTTCCTACCGAAATTAGTGCATGCGTCTTCGTTTACATCAGAGCTTTGGCCACATACAGTTTGATAAGAAATATTTTGCCTTGACTTAAATCGAGAAAGCCATCCATCACTGCATTTAAAATCTTCAATACCCATTCGACTTGCCAATTCATCAGCCTTCGTCAGCACTAGGGATCCATTTATCGGAAAATTTCGAGATCTAACATCCTGGGACCATAGCAGTAAAGCTTTTTCTAGAACTTCTTGGGACGCATTTCCCATGCGTTTCCTTCCTGTAGCAAATTTTGATTTTTCCCATGAATCTAAAATTGACTCCTTGTTTTTCAAATTAGTTGACATGGCATTTTTTTAAATTCCATAATCAGCTGCTAACTTTGTTTTACATTCGCCATTCTCTACTTTCTTTAAAATTTCTACCTTTGTCTCCAAAGTTAGGGTTTTGTACTTTCCACGCGTAGACATCCTGAATTTTTACACGTTCACACCACACAATGAGGAAGAAAAACTAGACCACATTAACTTGTCTGCACTGCAGTTATAACTGACGCAGCTCCCTAGAATCTGTGGTAAAGACTAGTTTTTCTGAAATTCTAAGAAAATCGATCCAAACAAAGGAAAATTGCTTTTTCCGTTTAGCACTAATAAGGACAATAGCTACTAACGTTTAGCGGACATGCAATAGTCTGGGAATGCAGGCATGTGCCTCTTTACACAGAAAAGAAATTTTGACACACAAAATAATAAATACAATGTGTATTTTCTCCATTAAACGAGGAAAAAGAATTTTTTTTGTCAAATTTTTAGTTCGAATTAACCGAAGTGATAAAAATTTAGTTCGAATTAATGAGATATTTTTAACATTAACTCCAATACAAGTTTTTTGGGGCCTTTGGATTAGTTCGAATTAATCGAAAGTTCGAATTAACCGAGTTCGAATTAACGAGCGTCCACTGTACAAGAGACTTGTTGGACAGAAATCCCAGGTGCATTCGTCCCTCAGGTTCATTCGTAACATGATGTATGAGATCCTATCTAGAGCCGTAGAGGAGAAACTAATTCATTACCTCAGCTCACCATCTTGAACCAAGACTAACATTATTATTCATGAATAAACTTTGGACTTATGCACTTCTTGAAGCTATATTTTTTCAAGCCGGCGGGCACTCCATTTGTAAATTCAAACAGGAATTTCCCGAATCTCGTTTCTGAGCATTCAGGTATCTCAATCGAAGATAAGGAACAATGCATCATTCAGTATTACTTCTTCCTGTATCACAACTCCATCACCATAATACTGGTTCCTTTTACTGATTTTCTTTAGATTTTAAAGTTATTTCTATTGCAAACAAAGTGTCGCTCGACGAGAATCAGTCCGTAAATTGAATGTCGACACATCAGAGCAGAACCATTGATTCGAAGGTCAGTTTCCACGAACATAAGTTCGCAAGCAAAGTTTAAACAGACCCTATTATACTCATGGGTTTAAGACTAGACTAATACCGACTCTTGAAGCCTGTCATGTAGAAAGTTCATTGATCTATATCACAGAGCATAGTAACAATCAATCCCAAGTTTGTGGTGTTCTGAAAAATGGTACAATAGGAAACGGTGCACAAAGGGAAATCCATCGCAGAGATCTATCAATACGTGAAGGGATGAGTAAAATACAAATCTATTTCATTTTTATGATGGTGTGAGTGCACGTACAGAGAGTCATCTGATAAACAACATCCTATGAAGTCCTGCTTCCAAGGAGGTCCAGAACACAAAATTCTCCATCAAGCCCATTTTTATCTTCAAGGCTAAAAATATACAATAGAACTTTCAGAATCGAATAAGACAAATCGAATGGTTTCAGTACAATATTTTCTAGCTATCCAAAACGGCATCCTACTGTACAATGCGTGTATTTGTTCCAAAATGGAATGTTTCATGATTTACCATCTTTAAAAGTACATACCTATAATTACTTGTAACTTATTTCTCTGAAGTTTATGCACATGTGTCTTTGTTCATTTACGTTAAACTGTCTTCAAGACTCTTGTTTTAGCCTAAAAATTCTGAAAGTACATTTCCCAAGCAAAAATTAGTCTTGAAGAAAGGGGGCTGTTAAATAATTAAATAGGTAATTTTTTTATGAATTTTGAAGACATTATTTTCTAACCCTTCTATGTTCAAAGCTAAAAAATTAAGCAAATCTAAGCAAGCTATTAATGTTTAATTTGAATTTTTAAAGCAAAAATTTAAACTGTTCAGGTATTTTTAAAAGTATAAATTCTTTATATAAAGCCACGTTTGCTGAAAATTTTTTGACGGAACACGTAAATAAAAAAAAATTATTTTACACATTCCTTTAATCAAAAATACCATTTTTGCTATGCGTAAGCCTCTTTGGCAACTTTGTTCCAATTGACCTCTAGTCTTTAAGGTGTCCGAGACAGTAACTGTTATTTATTTATTTACTTATACATTTTTCGATTGTTTTTGTATAAATTATCTTTATATGAAATAACTACTATTATAAAAATTACTTGAAATTTAAAAATGTTCTTCCAAAAATTTCAAAATTAAAAATTTGAAGCATGTTCGTTGTTTAAAATATCTGGTGGACTAGTACTTCTATTTGTTTTGTTTTAACTTTTGTGGCAGAAATTTGTCCTCGGGATTTATAAAAATTCTACTGATAAAATTTTTATTTGCATTAAAATGCAAAATAAAAATTCCTCTCTTGGTAAAATTTTAACCGCAGGCAAAATATTTTCAGAATTTTTACTCTAAACGAAAAATCTGTATGCCAATTTATTGAAAATAAAACAAAGGAATGTGCTGAAAAAATGTATGGCGATATATCGCAAAGAATTGTATTTATGATTTAATATCTATTTGACAAAAGCAAACCATGAATAACTACTTTCCTAGATAAACAGACTTAATGAACAAATTTACTTGATATGCATAGACTGCATCATGAAAATGATCTTTGTGACAGTGAAATCATCATGTGGTTAGTGTTTTTCTGTTCTAAAAGCTTTATAGTATGTGGAAACCAAGAAAACATAATAATATAAAAAGGTGGGGTTTTCTTTAGTTTGGGACACACTTCAGAAAAAGAAGATACTTTGTGACAAGTTTAGCGTATTGAAGATTTTATTGACTGATCTGATTTGAACTGATTCTATTTGCAAGAAACGGTAACTTTGCATCTTGGTTCTATATTAAGTTTCCGGCAAATTATGATAGCGATGCTTGTTGTGAGAAGATAACGCAGAGTAGAGAACAAGTAAGCTACATTTATTTAACCAATATCTGCTACTGATATTTGAAAAAGTCCAGAAGTTTCTTTAGCTCTGTAATTTACCTACTGAAATTTTCAACTCTTCCATCTGTTTTAACGTTTTACTATATATACAACGTGTTTCGGGAATTATGCTTAGCTTCGAATCAATCTAGTGTTTAAAATTAAGCTGACATATAGTTCTTTAATTGCTGAGTAGAATCCTTTTATCTCGAAGAAACCTAAATAATGTCAAGTTATGTAACGGGATATTTCTTTATTTTTTCCTTATTTTATTTAATTTTTACATATTGACTATTCAAAATACCGTTTGGATTTATATATAAATCTTTTTTATAGTTTTAGAACCCAAATTCAATTCCTAAACTTGCTTGACATTTCTTACGTCGTGAAAAGTGAGAGGAATAAGATGTTGAGAGTAATAGCACTCTAAATGGAAGTTGGTAAATTGCTGTTGAGCGATCTTGCATGAACGTAAATTAATCTCGACGCATGAATTCAACCATATTTTTTTTTTCTGCTGCATAGAAATTTGGTAGTTTTTATTGATATACTTTTCTGTTTCATGAAACTTTTCTTAAATATTTCGATACACGTACATGATCTCTTAAAAGTGTTTATAATCATCTAGTCATCAGCATTGAACACTACTTTTTGATTTTACCTTATCATAATTTTTAGTCATATTATATATATATATATATATATATATATATGGTATAACATATTGTTGTTTAATGAGCAAATTTAATGATAGTTTTACAGTCAAGGTAATTCAAGACTCATTTAATGATAATTTCTAGTTTTAAGATTAATAAGATTACAACGTACTCGAGCGCAACAATTAATGACGTATTTTATCGATGGGAGAGAAATTTGCTTATTCAACTCAATTAGATAATAAACGCAGTACTATATAAGAATATATTTGTCTGACCATTTTCCGGTTCATTCATCTATTAAATCTAAGTATTAATTTTTTTTAAAAAGAAGTCCACTATAGAAATGTATTGCATTTGTGCCCGGGTCTTGAAGCTCTTTAACCCCTTAACATATACTCCATCTAATTATTTTTAGCCAAGATACCTGTTACCTCAAACGTTATTAAGATAGCTAGTTGTTCATCATCGTAAAATTTAGAATTATGTGAAAAATTAGTTTATTATGAAGAGGTATTGTATAAGATTCGGGATCACAAAAAAAACACCTCTTGAGATTATTTAACCCTATGATGTTCTTCAAGAAATTCAAAAGTTCTTCACGTCTTCAAGAAATTTATTTACATGTGTTTACAAAGTCGCACCTGAGTATCTAGGAAATTCACTTATTTTGCTAATATACTCCTGTTTGGACTCCTGCTCTATACTTCTGTTTGGATAAATAGGTATAAATAGCGCGCACCACCAAATTTAGCGCATCACCAAAACTTTCAGTAGAATTTACGCGTGTGTTCCGAAAAACTCGGTAGAGGGAGCAAATGACTGTTAGAAGGCGGAGCTCGCGATTACCGTGAGAACCGCAACGTTAGATTCTCCTGTGTGGCAACAGCAAAAAGAAAAATGTTTACTTTTAGATGTAAATGGAGAATAAAAGTCGCTTGCATACCGTATAGATGGCTACGTCTTATTTTTTGATGTGTTCTTCTCTCGCCGTATGGATTGAAGATTTTTGGAAGTAGGGATAAGTACCCCCTTACATAATTCGTATTGATATCTCTATTACTCGGTTACCATTACCCATAGATCGCTCCAACATTCGTATTCAAAATTCTATTCGTAGTGTCGCCATTGCTGCGACAGCATGTATCATGTTAAACAGCTGCCTCAGGTGAACCATATTAACCCCTTAACGATCGCATAATACTCAAGAAAACAGTAAAAAAGTGCCTATTTTTTCCGGAGTATTTCATTTATTCCTTGATCTGCCACATCTAGTTAAAAAAAAAACCATCCCCAATTACATTATAAACAGACTGGTGCTGCCATCTGATATGTAAAATAAGAAATAAAAATTTTTCAAGATAAATGAAGTGGGTCGTTTTATCGTAGGATTACGTTCCTCAATAACGGTCCTTCGAAGAGAAAAAAAATTGTCCTGCGTCACGAGTTATAATTTTGGCAGCGTGCCAAATCCAGTAGCAGTAAACAGTTACACAGAAAAGTACCAAAATGCATAAAAAAGAGGTAAGCAAACGATAAGTAATCGAACGTTGATAACTCGCGGTAGTTTCGTTAGAGGGGACTACCTGACATATTTTTAAATTTTTTTGGTGTGTTACTTTTGAACACTCCAGCCCGGAAATATCACGGGCACGAGAAATAGAAGGCGAAACCTCACCCCGTAATTTTCATGGGAGTGAGAAGGAAGGGGTTAATTGCCTAAAAATGATCTATATATACAAGCCGCTGTATTGTAACAGTATGAAATCCATTGGTTTTAGAGTTGAATGAACATATTTTTAAAAATGTTAAAACCTCGCGGTGATTTCATCAACTAATGTATGATATGAAATACGCTAAATATTTTTATTCGCGTACATTAGGAAGGTTTTAACTGAGAAAGTTCTTATTTTATCCATAAAACGGATGACACTCCTAGATGCAAAAATATTTGTTTTATAGCCATAAAATTTTATGAGAAAGTTCAAGCAAATGACAAAAATCAAGTTTTTTTTCTTTGTAGAACTAAAATATAAAGATAGCATTTAATAACGTTGGTTGTTTTAGGTAGAATAACATTTAATGATCTTTTTACCAGCAAAGTAGTCTCTGATTCCTAACCACAGAATTAATTCTCTAGGGATAGAAGAATCCCATCTTAGAATACTGTAATTTTCCCAAAAGGTTTTGTGTCAATTTTCCTAATGTAAAACAATCTACTGAATACTGTTACCAATTATTCTGCTTTAGCCATTTTTTTACGCCTTTGTCTTTTACATTTGGTGGATAAATGTGATACACGGCATACAGTAATAGATATATCAAATTAATTTTATTTTCTTCTCTAAAAATAAAGCATATTATAGATTAATGACAATAATAGATTCTATCTGATCAACATTGATTAAAATTTTATAGCTTTGTTAAGTTAACTAAATTTATTCTGGAACACGTTAGTTTAAAATACCAAATACACAAGAGAAAATACTGAAATACTGTTCCTAAGATCAAAATTTGAAATACTGATGGGAGAACAAGAATATAATTTTATTTAAACCAAATTCTGAGCTCTCTGATTATGTCTTCTTCTGCATTAATTAACTTTCCTTTGTGGGGCTTACATATTATTTTATAATCTTCATTCTAGCTAACTTTTTTCCCTTTAAATGGTGAAAGCACATAGTTCCTTCCCTCTTGGGCTTAACTGACTGGAAATCGCAAGTTAATAGTTAAAACTTTATAAGCACTCCGCTTTCAAAATTATTGTACGTCTAGCATACTCGTTGGTTGCGTCATTTTGAGGGGTCTGTAATGCGATTAGAAACAAATTCCTGACATCTGTGTTGCTTTGAGATGCCTATTCTTGCATATGATGATAATTTTAACGTATATTCTACTGTATTTCACTGGATTCACCAGATAGAAAATTTATGATCCAAGCCCTCTTCCAAGACGAAATGTAATTTACAATATTCCAAATATTCGAACAGTTTGCATTATTCAGATGCTTATGGGAGTTTTCTGTTCGTAGCATATGAACAAGAAATTCGGAACAATTAATATTCATTTCAACTTCAGAACTATTACATTTGTTGAGAATCCCCATTGAAGCAAAACTCTTTGATGTCATAAATTGAACAAAAGCTCTAAATGATCCAGAGTCGAGGAATCCGTTAGTTGCTGTTATGATTATATTTAGCCAAATTGTACTTTGAAGGAAATGACTGCGGCAAATGCAAATGGGATAATTTTATAATGCAACGGCTGATAACGGAATTCATTTGGTTGAGGATAAACTATCTTGATGACTGAAAGCGCCCTTTTAAAGGTACAAAGCAACTTTTATTTTGAAATGAGATTCCTGTATTAATTCTGCAGAGGAAAATATCCTCATTATTTTTAAAAATTGTAGATAATGTTTGAAATTTTAAAAAATATGATTAATCCAAAAATTAACATCATATAATTAAATTCGCTGTATTTTATTTATACTGCTGATAAAGTGAGAAATTTTTTAAAAATTTTTAGTGATATTGTAATACTAATGATTCTGCAATTTGTAAAAAAATACAGCTATTTTCAATACTGGTTTTATAGGAACTCAAAAAATTATAGTTAAGATTTTTACACTAGTTATTATAGTTATCAGTTGTAAATGGATGACGAGGAAATTTCAGGTATTGTCGAACTTCAACTGAATGTTTATGTTGAGTAAAATAATACTTCCGTAAGACATAAACAAAAGAATGAGCTTATAAATTTTGTCAAAGTTACGTTGCAGCAAACTCTAAATACTGATGAATGCCAAAAGGGAAATTTTCATTTAATCCATATTTCATGTTCGCTGTGTGGTATGACCTGTAGAACATCTTGTATGTTTTCAAATTGCGAAATAATTAGACAAGCGAAACTATTTCAGCATAACATTTTATCCTTCAAATGTCAATTCCTCGACAATTATCTATAAAACAATAAATTTTTTAAGCTTGAAAAAGCTTCGATATGCTTCTATTATGATAGTTAGCATTTCATACTATTACTTAACGAATCCTTACTACAAATTATTTATTTAACTTTACATTCTTAACCTTCACAATTGTATCTCATGCATGCATGCCTTAATTTTCAATGGGATATTACTCAAGACTGAATCAAATTCTTACCTTTCACCTGATTATAATTTTAATTACTTACGATTCCAATTTCTTGAACTTTGATCGTTGACCAACTGTATGATTCACGATCTACCTTTTATCATTTAAAGTGCTCGAGCACTTAAAATCATTTTCTTTTTTAAGGCCATTACATGCAACGTCATAGAAATAAGATAAAATTAACATCATATCATTGACATCACATACTTACAACTATCCCTGCCTTAAAACAGGTTACAGCTTTAATTTCCGACATAGGATTATTTTGAATGGTATTAACAGCAAAGTATTGTTTTTGATAATATCTATTTGGGATTGTGAGACACATCTCAGCCAGTTCATAATAACTACTGTCTGTAATAAGCGGGATGTGATTATGCGTTATCTCTAGACCGCTATCTAAATTGGTAGGGACCACCCAGCCGAAACTGTCAGGCACAAATTTACGGTTCCGACGCTTCGGGGGCGCCAGAGAGAGGCGTTGTACAATACGGTGTCATAAAACATCGACAATTTAGAAGTCAGCAGCTATAAATCTGATGTCAAAGGTCGAGAAGCGGAGGACTGTCCGATGAGAAAATATCCCAGACACGGACAGGCGTCGGAGTTAATTAAAATGCCCCGGAACATTTAAGAATGCGATGAGGGGCCCGGGAAGATGATCTACGAACAAGGTGGCCCGTCCCTCATCCCAATAAAGGGATGGTGCAAACGAAAGAGAAGACAAGAAGGTCACAGCCAATAAAAAAAAAGAAAAAATATATACGAGTGTTGGAGCGTTTTCGGAACAACCCTTATTAAAAAAAATGACAAGAAACTAGGCTGCCACAGGTCCAACAAGAGAGCCCCTTATTACAAAATGAACGACAAATACCCTAAGCTACTACAGGGCCGATGAGAATCCAAAGAATACGAAATTGAATGCCAAGCGCAATCTCCTTACGAAAACGAAACAAAAACAACGGAATAAGCTACTACAAGGCAGAGAAGAGAATCCAATGGAGACACGAAATTGATTGCCCTGTGAAGGACCGCAAACTGCGACAAAGTGCAGTATAAAAAAGAACCGAATCAACTAATGCTACTATGCCGCTACCTGAATGAAAGTGTACACATCCTCTTATAGCGGCTTGAACGCGCAGACGACCGCCGACCAGTGCTGACCGACCCGCATCAGATCATCATAGAGGGGATAAACGCAGAGCAACATCCGCGGTGTACTCCAAGTGATTGTAGACCACTGAAATCCCGAACTCTTTTAGTGACGAGATACAGAACTCTCTTGATCTCTCTCTACGAACTATAGTGACCGACAAATATTACACGAACTGTGGTATCCAAGTGATGGAGACGAGTGCAACCTATAGCGACAGCAGCCCCATGGGTGAGCATATTTGCTAATATAATTTCTTTCACATCCCCGCTTATCACATACGCACCTCGTGCCCGTAAGGGTCGGCATTGCCAAAGTTATGATGATAATATGAGTTGTAATTGTAAATGATTTATATATTGAATAATACAATATTTGAATAATACGAAGACTTCAGCATGATGCTAAATAATGTGTGTAAATATATGTGTAAGTTTTAATAATTTACAGCGACCCCAGCTTTCGCCAATACGCCTTGTTCAAACTGACGACCGGAAGCTACGGAGCAATACCTGTACTCGCAGCCGAGGGTTAATTTCCCATGTTCGGTGACATTTTTCATTCATGTGGGGCTCGAGGTTGCCGGACAAACAGTACAGATCTGTCATCCACTCAAGGCATTCCAAGCCCCTTAATATATGTGTAAATAAATTGTAAATATGTATTACATGAGTGTCTTTTTTTTGCGAGTTGTACCCCTTCTCTTAGTTAAGTTGCTGAAACAGAATTGGTCGCAACCCGACGCAAAGGTACTTATATACGATTACAGTCTAACGACCCAACGGGGTCATTACACTGTCTAAAATATGAACATTTCATGCTTGCGTAGTTGTGTTATGAAGTTATTTGCTGAGTAGTTAAAGTGACACTCTACAGTTGTACTTTAAGTGTTACTCTACGTAAACTGTGTTCAGTTGTTTAGTCATTGGAGTCCTGGAGTTTCAACAGATTGTAGTCAATCTGTCGAAATGTTTCGGTAGTATAACTTTGACATTTTTCAGGTTTCGCCGTTTTCTAATGGTTATCTAATGCACGATACGCAGCACTTATATGTGTAAAGGGGTGGCCTACTGTCCTCACTGTTACATATTTGTTTCTCTATTTTAAAAAGCAGAAACACTTCTTTAAAGTATAATCATTTTTAAGGTAATTGTGCTTTATTTACGATGCCGGATATTAGGTGCAACAACGTCTCAAATATCAGCACTGTTCCGAGTTTGAAGAAATAAAGAATAGACCACTGCCTGATTATGGTGCACAATTAAAGGTTTTAAAAAAATGCAATAAAAGTACTTTTAAAATCAGTGAATAGGTTAGTATTACTATTAGAAAATACTCAGAAGTTGAAAAAAAACAAGGTTAGAAAATCCAGAAAAATCATGCACCCGTCAAATCGAAACCTTTCAGTTTTCAATGAGCGATTACACTCCAAATAGAAACGTTATTTTGCTTCACACACAATCAAAGCAATCAATAGCTTCTGTATTCACTTGAGAAAATTGTAGTCGAAGTGAAAGAAGAATAAAAGCACACACTAGAGTTTCTTTCAGGAGTGATTACATTGATTGAAAATAATCAATATCATGTGTTTGAATGCCCCATGGTGTTGGTGTATTGAAATAGTTTTCGTGTCTGACGGGTGCTTGATGTATTATTTATAATTCATACTATTAATACAGTTACATAAATCTAATCTAGTCTATTTGTCTGATAGGTGTAATTCGAGCTGTATCGAAAAGTAAAGAAAATAAGTTTTACTTATATATCTAGTAAGAGGTATTTTGTTACCTCATCATTTTTTCAGATAATAGAAGTAAAGCATCAAATAATATAGTAAAGTTCAAGATGATTATTCCCAATATACATTAATTGTTTGTAAAATATTTAACTACAAAACACTCGTTTCGCTTACACAGCATTAAATTTGTGCAGGAATACTAGAAGTTCTCTCTTAATTTCATGAATTGTTAAGTATTGACTAGTAATTAAAATACGCTATTTTTATCGTTAGTTTTAGAGGTATTTTTGAAATTCAGAACTTTTCTGGACAGTAACAGGAAAGATATCTTAAAATTTACAATAAAAAGTAATAATGGCAAATAGTTTGGAACTAATTAATATTAGTTTATCATCCGGCCGTGGATCATTAGGTATCTCTAAGGACAATTAAATCCCATTCTTCATTTTATAATAAGTTTCGGATTAATAAAAAAACTTTATTAATCAGTTTGAAGTCAATTATCATTTTTATTTTTGATATATGAGACTGTGTTTTTGTTATGCCCATTCCACAAGTTTCATATTAAATAATTCCGTTCTGTTTCTAATCCTTTTGGCACACAGTTGGTAACATATTTACATCAGCCTATACAAACATCTACTAAAAATATAATTTGTATCTTATCAAGACTATTTGTTTCTCATATATGGAAATACATGTTTATTAGATTCTCCCCTGTTTCATGTTTTAACTGCTACGGAAGTTCAATCCTGTTTTAAGACCAGGTTGTACAGTTTTGGAAAGATCCTCCTGCTCATCAACAGTAAGACGGTCAAGTGCCCTGGTCTGGCTTTGCTCTTTAGTGGTGCAAGACCAATTAGGACTGCCCTGCCTCGTTTACGAAGTGGCCAATAGTATGCGCTTCAAGAATCCTATAAAGGTCTCCCCCCTTTGTTGGTAATTTCCCCTTCCCTTACGTGTACTCAGTAGCACAGCGCTAGAGCGCGGGCCTTCTGTCCTGTAGATTGCGGGATCGAATCCCCAGCCAGACAACTTTTTCTCTCCTTCTCCCCCCCCCCTCCGTTTGTCGCACAGTATGCAGGGTTCTGGCCGGCAATCCTTCTTTAAATGTTTAATAATAATAATAATAATAATAAATAAAAAAAAAATTATATATAATCTTAAAAAATCAATACGTAGACTTTGTCTACGGTAAAAAACAATTTAAAATTTTTTAAAAATTGATACTTGGGTAGTGGAAACATTACTCAAGGTAAAAAAATATTTTTAATACTAACACCTTTTTGCTTTTATTTTTAACTTTATTTTTATCCTATCCTTAAACTTTCTCTGGTCGCAGAAATTCGAAGATCTTAATACTTCACATTACACTATTTTATATTTACTAACAACTCCACAGCAAAATTTAATTAAGGCAAACTCCTGAAAAAACCCAAGTTATTTTTTTAGAAGTAGAGGGAACCAGTTCCCAGGAACTTCTACTCAGAATGTTGCTGATTGCTGATTCCCTGTTCTACTGCTATTGCGATTCCTTCCCAAATTGTGCACTGTTTGGGAATCCCCGTCAGCATGCTTGCAGAGGATCAGGTTGCTTCCTCTTATTTGCTCATACAACAGAGTCTCATAGACCTGGTCAAACATTTTCTAGTCCAGGAGGCTTTTCAACAATAATAACATCAGCAGCATTTCTAAAAAAATATGTATCAGTGTATTTGGAAACTTTAGGTGTTTAGAAGTAATTATATATTCTTTTAAAACGAATAAAATAGTGTAATGTATAACATCTGTGCTCAGACGGCAAAATGTTATAAGGGATTTACGTGACAGCAACTCTAAGATTCAAGATGTCATGAAAAATCAGTAATTTGTTTTACATGAGCAAACGTATCAATCTTTCAGTAAAATAGTTGGCTATTACTTACGGTAGTAACAGTAAATAGAAAATATCGGTGAACGAGAATCCGGAATGTGAAAAACCCAATTTTTTAAAGAAAAGTTTCTTATAATACTTTGCCATCTGGGCACAGAAATTAAGATATATGTACATTTTGAAGGAAACATTAAAACTGTTAGGGGAAATAAGTTTATGTTTTACGCACATGTAAATGAAGATTTGTTTGCATTGATGTTTGTGTATCTGAATTAGTCCATATGTATACGTCTGCGTATCAACATGAATCTGCGTATGTATGCATTTATGCGTGGGTAGGAAATATGTATAAGTGTATTTATCTGTAAGATTATATGGATTTATACAATTCTGCATAAGTATAAATGTGTTGATTTTTATGTTTATGAATTAGTGTGAATATGTGAATTTATATGCTACGATATGAGCACGAATATGTGTAAATATGTGTTAGGGCAATGCAATGAGTGCGTAGATTAATATATTTGTATATCAGTTTGAGTATGGGTATTTGTGCTTGTGTATATGATTATGTGCATTTATGTGTGTTTGTACAAATACAAGTAAGTGAATTTATATGAGTGTGTTAAAAAATGACTGTGAATATATATATATATATATATATATATATATATATATATATGTGTGTGTGTGTGTGTGTGTGTGTGTGTGTGTACCAGCAAGGGCGTATGTATTTGTACAGTACACTGTTGTATACAGTTTTTAGGAAAATAGGAATCAATGTGGGGACGTGCATGTTAAATTTCAGACGTGTAAGCTTTAATTTTTAAAATAGGTACCTTTTCATCAGATTTAAGTGATTTTTCATTGGCACTCTAGTCCTAAACCAATAAATTTGATAAAAATCCAAACCTGCTACCCAGTTATCAAAATAAATAAATAAATAAATAAATAAATAAATAATTGCATGTAAGCCAAAAAATAAAATGTAACAAATTATTCATTCTATAAGACTATTCTATAAAAATGGAACTGGAAGGCTTTTTTTTTCTGCAAATCACAGGCCTTCTTTATAAAATTATATAACTTGACGAATGAAATTAAAGGTATTTATTTAATTTTTTTTTCTGTATTATGGCTTACGATGTGCTTAGTACCATACTGATTGAAACAAATCCTTCCTTTTTATGTGATTAATTAGTTTAACATAAATCTATATACCAGGAAACTCATACTATATTTTAGTAAGTCATACCATTCAATTCACTGATTGTTTTCTAAATTAAAAATTAGGTTAAACAGATAACTGATTTTTTTTAGAGTACTAACAAGATTTTAATAGACTTAGCTAGGACAGAAGCTAACACTGTAAGGCCTTTGAAGTGCTTACTTGCTTTCAGGAACACATGAATATACTGCTGCTAGAAAATTCCTTAATGTGTAAAAACAAGGTGGCTGGTTATATATGGTTTACTAATGTTACATTATCTAGCATCAGTTGCTAGTGGGACTGCTTTTGGTTAACATGATTAGCTCAAATTTGTTTCTTCCATTGTCACAAATAAAGATTACAGTTTGGGATATTGCTAGCATAGGTTGGGATAGATAGATTTCTTAAGCACTGTTATTGAGTTGTAACACAACTGATGACTGAATTTTAACTTCCTACGTGGTTGTACTCAGTTTTGAGATTCCTAATCTCTGTTTGGAAGGGACCAGGAACCTTTTATAAAAGGAATTATAGGAATATTTGAATCATTGCACATAGGGGTCTGAGGTAGCCTAGTGGTAGCGCTTTGGGATTGGTGTTCGGTTCGAATTCTGAAGACGCCTTTAAATATCATTGTATTTAGGCCGGATATGTCATTGCATTTAGGCCATTGTATTTAAACCGAAAAGTCCTTTTATGAGGTCAGAAAAGGTGGGATAAGGTACGAGTCCACCAGATGCTTGGTCAGAATTGGGGAAGCAGCCTTTTCACCGGCAGGGACTCAATCCCGGAAGGTCATAGTTGCTATGTCGGACTCTGTGTGGTGCATTGGATATTCGAATTTTTGCACTTTTGTTACATAGGGTTGTAACTGTTAGGGCAGTTTTGAGAAGTTATCATAAATATTTTCATTAAAATTATTCTAGAAAGAATAAAAGGATTGTAAATGCCCAGACATTTTTAAAATCAAAGAGACACTTAAGAATACATTTTTTATTAGTAATAATAAATACTAAAATGTATATTTTCAACACCATAAAATAACATACAAAATGATATGTGAGTTGATATTTAAGATTTACATCATATTAAACTTTTTAAAACAAATTCATAGATGTATACAAAATGCTTCTTTAATTTGTTACATAAGAATGCAGATATTCTAACAAAAATTTTTTTCTAAATATTTCTAAATATATCATACAGTAATGATAAGAAATCCATAAATTTTGCATGCATATATATTTTCGTCTTTATGCATATTTAAGACAAGTGCAGGGTGAAAAGAAATGTTGTTCAATTCGAGCTATGGCTCACTCTTACTTCCCCTATGAGATCAGCATTCTTAGTCTCATTTCAGATATGAAAATCACAGTTTTCTTATTTCATACTTGAAAATCCCATAATTCAAATTTAAACCCATTTCAACTTTCTCCTCAGTCAAAAAGTCTTTCTCCAGTGCATTATAATCTGCAAGAAACATCCAAAACAGGAAAATATCTCATTCCATAAAACCTCTTTCGGTTCCAACCCGACCACAGAGAATTTACTGTTTGCATTTCCAAATCTTGTATACAGCTCAAAGAAACTCAATTTGGGAAAACAACATTCAAATTTTATTGCTTCTACCAATATATCAAGCGGCCCTTTTTAGAAATAATTTTTTCTTGATAAGACTTTCGTGTAATACTTATAATGCTAGCAGACAAAATTAGGTGGAATTGCAAATTTTAGTGTTACCCTAAAGAAATGTTTCACTTTTCTGTTAGACACACAATTTTTTGTGTTTATGATTGTATTACCTACTGCAATTTGTGTACATAACGATATTTTCCAAAAATTAAAGTGGAGGCAACTTCACGTGATTTCCATAGGAATTATCATGTTATTGACTTATCGATAAAAAGGAGAACGTACAAACTAAATTTAAGTATTTAATAAATAAATGTTTACATTTAGAACCTAACCTAATATAAACTTTGCCTTTAATCCGCTCATCTTTGATGCCCAATGTACTTTAGCCACAAAAATTATCCTTTAAAATATTTAAATACTGTTGACATTTAGTTTATTAAAAGCTAGAAACCCTGCAAAGTCAACGTTTGATTTTCGATATTTCGATATCTTGGATTTCTTTGAAATGCTTCATTTTACAGTGATTGACAATTTTTGAAAGTAAATGTGGGTTTAAAATAATTCTAGTGAGTTCATAAGTAGAGATAACTAAAACGTTCTTAATTGAATTAATAATGAGATGCCACTTTGAAGGGGAAAAAATCCAACAGAAGTACCCATAAATACTGTTAATAGAGAAAACAACTGATTTAAGTAATAGAATGGGACTAAAACTTATAGAATTTTAATTAATAGCTTAATGCACTGAGAAATCAAAATTTGCCGGGAAAAGTCTAGAAAAAGAAACTAATTTTGTTAGAAATCTTAATGATTAGATGTCTAAAAAGTCCCCTTAAATCTTCATGGGCGATGGTGGTGATATCAGATGTGTATTAGGCATACATAAGCTAAATTATTACGATGAGATGAAATGTATGTTACTGCATTTAGGTTAATTAGTTAAGCCCCACTTTTTGATTATGCCTTGTCAACCTAAAATTTAATTTTTTGGATTATAAATTAAGAACATAGCATGTCATACTAATGTAAAGATCAACACAAACTTTTATTTTTAGGATTATAAATGAAGAACATAGCATGTCATACTAATGTAAAGATCAACACAAAATTTTATTTTTAGGATTATAAATGAAGAACATAGCATGTCATAACTAATGCAACGATCAGCACAACTATTCAGATAGAAGATGGTTTAAAATTTTAATACCGAGCTAGCCAGTTGTTTAGTAAAAGAAGAAAAAATTATGTACGTGAGATTGTATGGCAGAATTGTCATTTTAATCACCTTAAAAGGGGTACCTTTAAATATAGTTTAATACTTAAGCTGCATGATTTTTTTGAATTAAGCTTAGAAATTAATCTTGTGCTATTTATGGAGAGAAATATTTCCTTCTATAAATTACTGTTTTATATCTATATCTATCTATCTATCTATCTATCTCTCTCTCTCTCTCTCTCTATATATATATATATATATATATATATATATATATATATATATATATGTTTATAATGGAAAATTTTTAGCTTCTCTATTAAGAACTATAGAGAGTGTGCCTGTAATGAAATTTGACACTAATTGCCACCAATTTAAAATTTAAATTAAAATTTATGTCGGAACTTTTCCCATCATTGTAATTCTTCGAATGTAAGTTATTTGTTCAGATAATTTTTGAAAAATGTAAATAATTTGCTTATACTAGCGAAATTCGTGTGGAGAGTTAGTTAGCATTTTTTTTTATTGCCTCAAAACGTAGCTAACGTAACTTTTCATTAGAGGAAATGACCTTAAGAGATTTATCTAGGATTCCCCCTCCTGCCAACTACATCTGTCTTTCAAGCTATCTGTCAGGGGTACGCCGGATTTCATGGTATATATCAGTTTACAGATTTACTTTGTACCTCATATAATGACTATAGCTTTATGTTTTAGAATCAGATACTTTTTTGTAAGTTTTTTAGATTATTTAAAATTTACCTTCAAATAGCACTCAAATACTTACTTATGGCCAAACTTACAAGTACTTATTTTTATGTAGAAGAAATATATTGAACAAAAATCCAGTCATTTTCATCAACGTGTACAGGATAACTAACCTGAGTACTATATATATATATATATATATATATATATATATATATATATATATATATATATATATATATATTTATATATATGCATATATATATATATATATGCATATATATATATATATATATATATATATATATATATATATATATATATATATATATATATATATGGCTCTCGATTTGAGGCGGACGCGCCGGAGCAGCGTTCCGTACCTCTCCTTAGGAAAAAAAATTACGATAGTTAAAACCTTCATTTAATCACTTTTATTTCTTTACTACAACACATTTTTGTACTAGCTTTGCAAAATGAAACTTGAAATTAAGTAAAATGTTCAAGTTTTTGTATAACCAAAGATTTCTTGTTTTCAGAACAATAATTTGGATTACCCCCACACATCCCTGAAGGTTACAGTTCCGGCACCTCTACTTCTAGAAATCGAGCACTGTATATATATATATATATATATATATATATATATATATATATATATATATATATATATATATATATATATATATTAATGGTTTACAAGTAAGTAAACTACTCAAGGACAGATAAGTTTTATAAAACAATAATTTTAGCACTTATTTTTTTTTTGGAATAGGAACGAACTTTTCTTAGTCAATAAATTTTAAAAAATGATCTTGTTAACTTCATTCAACTTTGAGGAGGGTAAGATCTGATGGACGCAGAAAAAGAAATAAAAATATACCCAAGTACCAGAGCCTCGAAATATAGCCTTGATTAAGAAAGTTTGTACAGATGAATAAGCTGTATAATCGAAATAAATGAGTGGTTCCATTTTTATCCAAGGCTATGCCATTGCCTCAACAACAGTAGCCCCAGAATTTCACAGATGAAGTACGCCAGACATTTTCTTTAATGTTCGTCAAATCGAGTGTAAACAACAAATAAATGTAACCGTGTACTCGGTTTATTCGGATGAATTGGAGTGTAGTCATTACTGGAAAGAAGTAAGGATTCGGAAGATTGATTTTAGAAGCTCGTCTGTTATCAGTATTCCCATGTTATCCATCAAAAGTCTCATTTTATCTCGGTGGTAAGATACTCTTCTCTGATGAAATACTTTCCCAGGGAACCTCAGAACATTTTACATCATTAGGTGAATGCCAGTATACATTCGTTGGGGGAGTTAAAATGCTGGAGTGGCTTCAGAAGTATTTCAATTAAATTATGAGTGTACGTTAATATACTGAATATTTATCAGTTTATTTTGTTATACACATAACGTTATTCGTTTTTAGCATACATTCTCACATATTATATATAATAAGAATAAACATGTAAGTGTTTTGGGTACACAAATGAATACATAAATTATTATTTCATTAATTTTGTGCCATATAGAAAAGTATTTAAGATGAAAGTATTAAGAAATTTCAATTGGAGTGATTTTTGTTGTTGCCACACAGTAAAAGTTTCATTCTTTTTTATGTTGTAGGATTAGTTGAAATGAATTTCATGAGCAGATAAAATAATGGACTTCTCTGAAAAATATTTCCTTAGCAGGAAATATAAAAGAACGTTAAAAGGAATGATCACTTCTATGGAATGAGTGTACGATTTTCATTTCACTGGTATTTAGAAAGCGTTATCATAAAAGTTATCTAAAATTTTACTATTTACATGCAATCATTGCTAATTTTATGTATTATACAAATTTTTAATGCATTCAATATGTAATGTCATTTCATTAAAAATGACATATTCTTAATTCTGATTATGTTGTAAAATATCGAGGAAACGATTGAACTAATTTAAATTCTCTAATTTTGCGATGTTGGACTTGAGTACGTTTCGTTGTACTGGGTGATCAATCTATTAAATATTGCGTATTTCTTAGTATAATAGAAGATATTCATAAAAGAGATGGCATATTACAGTTTTGGGAGGATATAGAAAAGTTCAACAGTATAAGTTTCCACCTTTAACATCCTTTATTCACTTCATTGTATTCTAGAATTGTGTAAAAATTTCATTTATTTGATTTCGAACATCTGTGCTTGAGGTCATGCTAATGTTTCTGTCACAATTTTACCATAAACTCAGTCCATATTGTACTATACCATGAGTGGATGTATCGCTTAAAAAACGGTAAATCATTGTGCGAATAGAGACTATGAATTGAAAGGAGAGGATTCGTACCAGTTCAGTTTAATTTCATTCATTTACTAAAGTACCATAAGGACCGAACAAGTCATGTATACCACCGGGCATATAGTATGCACATCACAGGTCCCATTTGTCAGTTCTGGCTGAAGTAGAGCAGTAGATGATTATTGTTGAATATCTACACTGTCAATGAAAATCGAGGAATCGGGCTATTTACGGTGATACATGCGTCTCGCGTACTTGATCACCCAAACACACGTAGTGAGCACTTTTCAAAGGTGTGCGGTTGTTCTACGCTAAGATGGTGATGTTTCTGTGGTGGAAGAGGGAATATTCATCAATACGTGATTCGGTGGCAAACGTGATTTCGTGGGTGGAACATCTGTAAACCACTGAACATTCAACATCGCGGCAAACGTAGTAGTAGCGTGAAGAATTCACGTGAAGAAATTGAATATTTGCTACAGTGCTTGGTTCATATTTCAGCAGGCTTCCCAATGTTTCTCATACAACTGCTAATTTCATTTACAGAGAAAAAATAACATAATCAACATCTCTGCGGGGGGCCGTGACGGTCTTGTGCTACAGCGCGCTGGTTTTCGGTGCTGAGGGTGCTCAGATCGAATCCTGGCGAAGCGCCACTAAAATGCCTCTGTTTGTGTCGTACCATCATAGGAGATAATACTGGCCTGCCTATATGGCGCCCCCATAATAAAATGGCCAGCAAAATGGCGGTGAATTATAGGCGAATGTCTTCGCGACAAATGCCTCCGCATTAAAAAAAAAAAAAAAAACACATCTCTGCGGGTATTCTGGTAAGATATTATATACATAGATTTACATTATATTCATTCTTTAAAGAGAAGAACCTACAAAATTTCTCACGAAGTCACCCAAATACTTTTTTTAAAGATAAATCTATGTATGCTTATGTGGTTTCAGCCCTTTTGTATGTACGCATTGATTTTGTTCAGCTTCCTGATCACAAATAATACCTTTCCATAGTTTCCCTTATTTGTAGACTGCTGACCAAGTTAAGAATGATAATGAAATTTTAACTATAATGATATTAAAACCCTCGTAAAAATGAATTGCAATTTTTTAAATAAGAACATAAATCAAAACTAATCACTAATATCAAATTCCAATGATCATTAATAATTTAAAATGTTCATTAAATTTTTTATGAAGGAATTTATTTGGGTGATTGTTAAGATTTTTCAGGAATTTAATTTTTGTCTAGAAATGATTAAATTCTATTTTATCTTAGCAAAAATCTTTTACAATATCAAATCTTGTTACTTCAGGTAAGTTATCAGTACTTCCATATTTTGATAAAATTCTGTTAAATTTTTATTTATCACTCAATGTTTTGCTTGCATCTTCATCACTAAAACAATTTTCTAAACAGATTTTTTAACTATCTGGGAATTATTTTGATAACGTTATGACCATATAGGATGTGGTATAGTTTTATTAAAGACTTTTATGCTTTTTTAAAATTTTTGATATGTATAATAATAAAAAAAAGTTACATCGCAATGCCTTTGAAAGATAAAAATATGACACGAATCTTCGGGGGAAAGTTTTGTTCATTTAAATTTCCCTCTGGGAAAATTTTTGCTCTTCGTTATCAGTTGAAGCTAAATGTCTTTTCCTTACCCACGAAAACTTCATTTTTTCTGAAGGTGCGGAGTTTAAGATAAAAATATTAAAGGTATTAATGTGTTGATAGAAGTATTTCTGTTTTCAATTTTTTTTTGGGGGGGGAATCAATTAGTTTATATTACACGCATGTCAGTGCGTTATTGGCGCTATTTAAAATTCAAGATTAAAAAAAAAAACATTAGTTTTTCAAACAAAATAATTTATATATGTTGTATATATATTATATCCGAGTATGTAATCATTGTAAAAGCCTTCCCTTCGCAATGCTAACTACCCTTCATTCTGACTGGACTCCGAAAGAGAAATGGCGTTATTTCTCCGGTAGTATTTGTATCACTCACCCCACAGTCTTTTAAACTATTTTTATGTGAAAGAAACTATTGAAGCATTAACTTATTATTAAAAAGCGTTAAATAGGTACTGCGGCTAAGATAGTTTTTAAATAGGATCTGTGGTCAAATCATTTTGAAAGCAGACGGTCCCAGGTTCGATTCCCGAGCCAGTAAAATTATTTTTTAAACTAAAAAAAAATTTTGGGGGGAATTTGTGTGGTACATCCTCTGTAGTGACGGTATTTGTTTGATTTATATCTATTTGTAAATGTATTGTGGTCCTTCTTCCCGCCCTCTCGATTCCTGGAACGTTTATTTAGGAGTTTTTGTCGCAATGTGTTGGGACCGGAAAGCAATCGCCTAGGACACCTATCTCGGACATCTGCTGCCTTCTTGGCTGCTTGGTTGCTATTTTTGCGAGGCCAGCACTTCCGGTCCTTACTTTGTAATTACTATGGGTATGAGGTGTTGGCTTCCTATATTAGGCAAGTTTTCTGAAGACACTCTTTTTCTGGCAACCCTTACTTTATAACGGCTGACCACAGCCGATATTTTCAGTTATGACAGAAATTCCTCTGGTTATTTTAGTTCTGTATAAGCTCGTGGATTGAACGATCACTCTCTAGCCTTCAATTACTTTCCTTCTTACATCCTTTCTCACTTATGGCCAGTAGTATTCGTTCTTCCTTGCAGCATTAGCAATATCGACTCCCGAGGGCGTGGCCCAGATGAAGTCAAACATGACCTTTCATGTTGAGCTCTGAGAAATTTTCAATTGTTTTCTCGCTTTTCACAGGCTAAGGAAGTCTGTGTGATGTATCGGTATGACCGATAAAGTTTTCTTGAAATCGATTTCAAAGTAGCGTTTTGTTGCTCCGGCAGAGCAGATTTTTCTTTGCCACCGAGCACAACGCAATGTTGAGTGCAATGAGAAGCGTAATGTCGCCGTAACACCTCATTTTTAGAGTTTAACTAAATATTTTTTTTCTTACCATGTATCTGTAAATCTTTTTTTTAATACTCAATATTACATAGATGTTCCCAGTAAAACCCTTTTTTTTATATAAAATGACATTGTTTGTCAAGCAAATGAATGCTATCTGTGATGATGACATGAAATGAAGTTTTTCACAAATATTATGCTTCCCGGACGGTAGTCCATAAGCTTAGTGAACGTGAAGACCAGAAGCAGTGTAGCAAAACCTGCAAACTCAGAGAACGGTTTATTTCCCCTGTTCGGTTTATGTTTAGTATGGGCCTTCGGTTTACGTTTAGTATGGGCCTGGTTACCGGACAGTACAGATCTGCCGACCAATTTGAGCAAACCGGGGCCCCTATGAAATGAAGATATCTGTAAAAGGCGAACGTCCGAGAAAAGCATTGGAATGTAATCGTTATATAATCCTTCAAAGCATCTAATCCATTTAAACATTTGATATTTGAATACATATGAAATAATAAAAAGAATTAAGTTCTACAGTACAATTTCCTTTAAAAATCTTTAAATTTCTATAAACGAAAGATGATTTAAAAATTTCTTTAATGAATCTAAGATGCAAAATTTCAGTTCGAATTTTTAAGAAACATCTAAATTCTAAATTATTCTACTAATTGAATGAGGTAAATATTAATTTCACGCAATGAATTTTAAATTATTACGTAGCAGCTAACATCTTCAGAATAAAAGAACTAAAAAAATAACTATTTAACTTTTAAAGAAAACGCATTTGTACACTTTAAATTAATGAATATTTTATGAATGCTTTGCTCTATTTGCTCTGTATATTTTTAATTTGTGTACTTAAGTTCTGCACTAGCCTACAGTTATGCACAAAATACTTATTAGTTGTTGTAAGTATATATGTGTTTCTCCGAAATTTTACCTTCCCTTTGAAACAAAATTAACTACTTTAGTTCTTTTTTAAAACAATAAGTTACATCGTCAATTTTAACATTTGTATGCATTAATTTAATTAACTCTGACAGTGAAAGATTGCCTTTTATAATGACAAATTTTATTCAACTGTTTTTAGAAATATTAACAAACCTTATTCGATAAAATATTTTTAGATTGAGATACTTTTATTTAACCATTCCACAATTGATTCAAATATCTAAAACCTTTATAATGATAAGAGTAACCGTTACGCAGTTTTTTTTTTTCTTTTAACCGAACTTTAAATGGGAGTTTCGGGAAAATTTAGAAGACTTTTAACAACGAAACTGTTTGCATTAGGACTTTCAACAACTAATTTTTTCATCTTCAGGCTGAGATTTTTTTATGTCTTTTTTTAGTACTAAATGAATACGAACGCTGCGGCGATAAAATTTTACGAGATTTTGATTTGTTCGTACTTTCTTTTTTAATGCTTTACAGTGAAATATCTGCATATTTTTATCTCCAATAGAAAAAAAGCCTTTTTTAAAGACTATTTTTTTTTTACTTTTAGTAATGTAATGTTCTGTTATGTTCTGTTAGGGCATTATTCACTTGCTCTCAAAATAATATTTTAATATTATTCCTTTAATTCCGAAGAGCTACAACTGGATTAACTGAAACGTCTTTGTACACCTGATATTTTTTTAAGTTTCTATTATTTATTTTTATCACAGCCTATTCTAAATATTTTATATTTTTTTAACTTAATACAACCATTCTGTGATTAGTTTTCAATATGGAAGAGATGGAATTAATAAATAAACAGAGCCACTGTAAAAGGAATTAAACATTTTGTACGCATATATTCAGTGCTATAAAATCCTTCCTGAGGCTTATTACATTATACATAAACTCAAAGATTTAGAAACAATGATTTTGTTTAATGATGAAAAACATACTTACATAGATACAAAAATGCGCAAAATATAATACATATTTATACAGTGACGGTTGCATTTTGCGAGCCCTAATTTAACAGTAATTGCGTTACTTTGAAGTACTACATTCTTTGGGTTTAAGAGGACATCAGCGCTTTAAAAAGACCACAAATTACAAAACTGTTATTCGTTAATTACGGAAAATTATGTTTTAGGATTTTTTTAATGATAAAAATAGAGATCATTGTTTATTGGGGTAATAATATCATATTTCATAACGTTTCGAAAATGCTTTATCAGAAAACCACTCAAAACTACTATTAGCATGCTGACTTTTCCAATGAAGAAATAGAAGCTGTTAATATTCTGAAAAGAGGTAAAATGTATACCTTCATGAAAATACGCAGGTGTTCTTTCCCATTTGTTAAGTTTTATTTCCTCTATGTTCTTTCACCGCATTCAAAAATTATCATTAAATTAGCGACATAAGAGGGATTTTGTATCAGTTACTATTATTAGTATGATTTTTGAAATTTTCAGTTTTTTCCCTCCGACGCCTTATTACATACTTGCGTAATGTTCCAGGAATGTTTATTTAGAATGATCGAACGACACCATAATGACCGCTGCCAGGATCGCGAGGCGAAACCCTGTCTTCCCTTCTTGAGACAGATGCTTTCGAAGTCGGCGCATAGGAAGGGAATCTAATTTTCCTTCACTTTCCTTCTCACTGTAGCCTTTACTTCAACCAGATGCATTTTTACACTTAGAGATATGCGTAATTGTCAGTGATAAATGTTCAAGTTGAATTAGAAAATCCATAGGTATTTTTCATTCTACATTCCCAAAATATTAATATATTTCTACTCTAAACAATAAATTAGATTTCAGTTATCTTTATACTAATAACCAGGTATCTCAATTTGTCTCCTGCCTATCATATATTTTTACTATTTTTCAATATCTTCATATATATAAGCACGTATAATCAAAAATTTTGTCTGGAGATTTCAGATTCTTTCTAAACGGATAATCCGCACATGAATAATCGTGAGTGTTATATATATATATATATGAAATGATAACTTTTTATAACCATTAAAGGAAACGTCTATTCAAAATTCTTTTACATTATCGCAATATAATAACTCCCCTCAACCTGATTTCAACCTGGAAATAACTAAAATAAACTATTAGATTTCCCCCTAAAGCTACGCGCCAACGCCGTTATATAAGCATTATATAAGGCGAAACTTCTCAAAGGTCTGACGTTTAGGTCAGGTGTCGTGAACTGCCCAATCAGAAGTTCAGTTTCACTCTCACTCGGGCGAGAAAGTTACGTTCTGTTTTTCTTTTTGTGTGGTAGAATTGGTACTGGAAAGACGCAGTTTTCGCGCAGCGATTTTATATTTTATGCGTGCTGTTCCGGCAGCATCAGGATGGTTCTTAAACATAATATTCCTATAATAAGTGTCCACCATGAAATCTAAACAAGATGTAAATCCAACCAACGAAAGTGTTCCTAAAATAAAAAACTGTTTGATGATTAAAAACTGTTTGCCTGTCTCCCCAGCCACGATTTGAGCCAGATCCGAAATACTATGAAGTTACAAGCCTGCTGCGCTTCGTCCCGATCAGTTAACTTTACAAGATAAGTCGCAGAGGAATCCTCACCATGCGCGTGAAGATTTCCCACTGGATTTCCAAGCGGTGTTCCAGAGGGCAAAAGACGTGTTTTTTTTCTACTTCGGAGAGATTCCGTCCAATTCAGTGTGACCTTCAATATTTGTGCTTTCGACGCCAGTGATGTGTTTATCGAAAACTGGGAAAGAAGAATTTTCATCGCGTGTGCACGTGTTGTGAAAAATGCTACGAATCACTTCTTCTGATGTGTGTACACAAAAGTTTTAATGCCAAACAAATATTTGTTTCATCCACCTGTACATCATCACTAATTTTGGCATAAAATGAGTCTTTTGTATGCTTTCATCACGCGTGAAATGTGCAACTACGACATGAAGGTGATAATGATGCTAAACTGGAAAAGAAAGAAGAAAATATACTGTGATATATACAAGGAGACCAGATTTCCTCCCACATGCCACCGGAGGACTGACCCTAATGATAACAGAAATTGGCGTGCGCGAAATCAAACCGTTATGAAATCAAACGTAGAAAACTTTCCAGTTCACGATAATAGTAGAAAAGCAATGTTGGATACTATTTGCGAAATATTGGATGTAAGTTTCGACTGGAAACTCCCTAATGAAGATAAAACTATGATTTTTTTCCCCTTCTCATGAATAACTTTCATCCAGCCTCTAGGATTGTGTGTAGTGAATTTGACTCTGCCACGCCGGTGTACAGTGTGCCAGAATATTCGAGGGAATTCATGAACAGCTTAGAAATTTAACTTTTAAGCGATTAAAAGGATGTAAAGAAGCCCGGAACTGGAAAGTTTGGGAAAAAAATAATAATAATAAATAAATAAATAAATAAATAAATAAATAAATAAATAAATAAATATTAAACGCTGATTAAATTAAATTAACTAAATTATGAAGTAAATTAAAGGTAAGTTAATATTCGTGAAGTATTTTTAATTGAGTTATTTTTCAATAAAAGATATATGTGTGTTTAAGTATATTAGATAAAATCTTATTGATATTATGTGTTTTTAAAATCAGGTGGAAATCAGGTTGAGGGAAGTCAGGTTGAGGAAACAATATATAAGAATTTTTAAAAGGCGTTTCCTTTAATGGTTATAAAAAGTTATAGTTTCATATATATGTGATAATATTACTAACTATCTATAATCGCCCATTCTGTACTTCATCTCTGCCATGGTGACCCGTCCTTCTTGTCTTGACGTAAACGCTCCGCCTTCCACATACTAACTTCCTCCGCCAATTCTGGCAACCTCTTTCACCTAATGCTATTTTGGCGCTTTTTAGCGAGAGACGCGGGCTGGCTCCGAACTGAGTAAGATGTGTTAATCTTTACGTTAAATAAACTCCAGTTATTATTTATGATTTGGAATTGCATTTAATTTCGGCCTCGATTGTGTTTCTACAAGAGATGACCATTCGGGTCATCATACCAGCTCGACAGGATGGAGAACCAAGTTTGGCGTTTGGATCAAGAAATCAACCTTTGTCACGCCTGAGATTGCGACTGCGTTGTGAGAAATGAAGACGCCATTGCTCTACAGTTTTTGATTTCGAATCCCGCATGCGTTCCTGATTTAACCAGCTTGAAATGACCAAAGGTAAAACGTTCCTCATCCAAAATCATGAAATCTACTACATCGAAGCAAGTGATGATGCCCTTTTTCCAGTTCGTTCCAGTTTGATTGCGACTTTTGTTTCCCGCCTGACCTCACCATTTTTTCCCGTCTCGGACTGCGCCATCTTGTGATACACCCGTATTCAACTCTAAATATTCAAGATTGTGAATTTTTGTTTTCCATTATTGCCTTGATTTCTGCATGCACGCCGAACGCTGTGCAGATAATCGAAATAAGTTATATTTCAACACAAAGATCACTGTCAGAGTGTTTTTACTCTCAAAAATTTATTTTGTGTTTACAAAAGTTGGTGTGTAAGCAGGTCAGTAATTATATTATTTTTGTAATTTTCTGGTATTGTAAAAGAGAAAGCAAAATGACCACTTCCAGAGTAAATGTCGAACATGACGATTCTTTTAGAATCCCGAATGTTGAAAACGAAATTAACATTGTGCCCTTTGAGGAAGGCTTTATTGATATAGATTCATAGTTATCTTATTTTAATAAAAAATGTATTGAAGGGAATAGAGATGAACAGTGGAAATTACAAAATTTTTCACGTTTTGTAAAGGGTAACGCACTTAACGTGTATATACAGAATTGCTATAAAGTTAATAATTTTGCAGAATTAGTGACGGTATTAAAAGAAAATTTTTTTACCCCTACATTAACTACCTTTGGTGATTTTGCAGGGTTAAAATTTAAGGTAAACGATGACATTACAAAATATTTCAGGGAAAAATTAGAAATCGGAAAAAAGTTAAATTTAAGAAGTGAAATGATCATGGAGGGTTTAACTGATGGCCTCCCCGGAGAACTAAAATCATTAATGACCATTAATCCCCCTGCTGACCCAATTGCTTGGCTTAATCAAGCTCACAGACTGGTAAAAATAAGAGAGAATCCACAACCCAGTAATGACTCGCCCAGATATGTAACTCCCTTTGTTAGAACTCCCCAAATTCAAAACAGAAATGATTACTTTAGGAATGATTCCCAAACTTGGAATAGGTCAGATGTACCAAGATATACAAATGATGTTAGAACTTATGCCCCGAGGCAAAATACTTACCAGAGACCTCATAATTTCTATCGATACCAAAGACCATCAAATCCTAACTATCGGAGCAATAACCCTAGATTTTCTAGCCATCATAATTATGATAACTCACCCACTTTGTCTCCCACTCCATGTAGAATATGTACAGAGAGAGGTATTCCAAATGCTTTTCATTGTTATCAAATTTGTCCATTCAGAATGGAAAGAGCTGATAATGAGAGGACTTCACCCCTTGCAATTGAACCACCCTCAGAGAATACTCCCAATTCCTGACTATTAAAGGTGTCCGGTTATTTGTCAAACAATAAAAATGTAGACTGTGTGATAGACAGTGGCGCAACTCTGTCAGTGGTATCCACCAGAACTGCTCGACAGTTAAATTTGAAAATAACCAGAATAAGAGGTATACAAGTTGTACAAACACAAGGCCATATTGTAATGAACAAAATCTGTAAGGTTAAGATGAAAATTGGCCAAATTATCAGAGATATTGTGTTATATGTAATTGACAATAACTTGGATTATGTAATATTAGGTCTAAATGAATGTAAAATTTATGAAATTGATATTGATTGTAAAAACCTAAAGGTAAAACAAAAATCTGTAATAATTAATTATGAAGGTAATATGCCAAAAGCAAATATGTCACTCCATATTCAATTCCAAGGTGGTCTGTTCAACAGCCAAAATAAGTCCAGTCCTCAACCTGAGTATTTTGTTCAAAATAACTATGAAGATGATAATGAGAATATGATTCTAAATGATACCATACCTAAAACTGTTGACTCTGTAACCAATGTTGTTTCTAGAATCTTAATCGAAAAGAAAATAATTTAGAAAACTTGTTAATTAAAAATTCATCTGTATTTTCCAAAAGTAAATATGATGTTGGTTGTATTAATATTGAACCCCAAAGAATTAACTTAACATCTAACTTGCCTGTATCTCTAAGACCCTATAGAACTTCCCCTAAGGAAGAGGGAGAAATTAAATCACAAATTGATCAATTGTTGAAAGGAGGCATAATTAAGGAAAGTTGCAGCCCGTACAGTTCACCTGTATGTTTGGTACTCAAGCGTGAGGAGGGTAAGAAAACAAGATTGTGCATTGATTATCGAAAATTGAATTCCCTTACTAAAACAGATGCAGAACCTTTGCCCAGAATTGAGACTTTATTAGATAAATTGAGTAACGCCAAAATTTTTTCTACCCTTGACCTCAGATCTGGTTTCTGGCATATTCCCATTCACCCCGCAGATACTGAAAAGCTGGCTTTCAGTACAAACTTTGGGTTATTCGAGTGGCTAAGGCTCCCCTTTGGACTGAAAAATGCTCCAGCCATTTTTAACAGAACCATTAGGCGAATTTTAACAAAAAACAAAATCGATTTTGCATGTAGCTACTTTGATGACATAATTGTCTACTCTTCTTCTGAGAAAGAACATTTGGAACATTTAAGTATATTATTTGAAGTGTTTAAAAGAGAAAATATTAAATTAAACCAAGGGAAATGTGTGTTTGCTAAAGATCAGATAAAATTTCTAGGTTATGAAGTAAAAAATGGTAGAGTAATTCCTGATAACCATAATATTGAAACTATTAAAAAATTGAAAAATCCTAATAATACCAAAGAGTTACAAAGAGTTCTCGGTAGTGTAAATGTTTATCACCGATTCATTCCCAACTATGCCAAAATTAGAGCTCCTCTTAATAGATTACTGAAAAAGAATGTTGTGTGGCATTAGGATGAAACATGTCAACAAGCTTTTGACGAGTTGAAAGAAATCTTAATATCAAAACCAGTGTTACAGTTATACGATTCTAGTAAACCATGTCACCTCTATGTTGATGCCTCCCAAAGTGCTGTTGGAGCTGTTTTGAAGCAACCAGATCAAAATAATATTCTTCACCCTGTGTCATACCATTCGAGAACTTTAAGAGATTATGAAAAGAATTACGCAATTTCAGAATTGGAATGTTTGACCATTGTTGACGGATTAGACAGATTTCATTATTATCTCCATGGGCAAAAATTTGTCATACATACTGATCATGCGGCACTTGTTTGGTTAAAAAATTTTAAAAATTTAAAAGGTAGATTATTCCGCTGGTCCCTTAAATTGAGCATGTATGACTACGAAATTAGATATCAGAAGGGTTCTACTAACATTGAGGCGGATATGCTTTCAAGACATCCCGTTTCTCAACATCTCCAACACTGTGTACATTTACTAGATCGGAATGAAATTATTCAACAACAGAAAATTGACAATGTGTGTGGTAAAAATTATAAAGAAATTAATGACATGATGGTAATTAAGAAAAAGAACTTTTGTAAAATTGTAGTACCGAAATCCTTAAGATTAAAATTGTTAACTAATACCCATGAAAATTTCGGACATCCAGGAGTTCAAATTATGCTAAATTTAATTACCCCTCAATATTATTGGCCCCATATTAGTGAAGATATAGGAAACTTCGTGAAACATTGTCATACTTGTTAGCTAAATAAAAAGAAAAAACAGAAATGATTTGGATTCCTGCAGGAAGTGCCCTCTACTGACCAACCTTTTGACTGTTTATCTATTGATACTGTAGGAGGGTTTAATTATTACAACTCAACCAAAAAATATTTACATATAGTGATTAATCATACAACCCGATATGTATCGGCATTTCCCTCAAAGAGTGTAACTTCAGAAACATATGCCAATTGTCTAAGTCAAATTTTTAATATGCAAATTCCAGAGAAAGTGTTAAGCGATAGAAACGCAGCTTTTACATCATCCAGATTAAAAAAATTTCTTAAAAACCATAATGTGAAACAACTTTTGACTTCTTCTCATCATCCCCAGACCAACGGAAAAGTGGAGAGGGTAAATCAATCCCTTGTAACCCGCCTAAAATGTAAGGTAAATGCTACTTCTAAAAAGGTTCCGTGGACAAAAGTGCTAGAGCAAGTTGTTACTGAATATAACAACTCACCTCATACTGTAACTAAGTTCACCCCTGCCTACTTATTATTTGGCAAACTCCCGTTTGATTCTCCAATTGACCAAAATACTTATCCTCCACTTAAGGAAGCAAGAACTTTAGCTAAAACCAGAACTCTTGAATACCACCAGAAAAATAAGACGAGATATGATACTAGATTTGAAGAATCTAAATTTCAACCTGGAGACTTAGTAATATATGAGGAATTCGAATAACCAAACACTAGAAAGTTGACCTCTCTGTATTCAGGACCTTACCAGATTATTAAAAAATTATCTGAAATTAATTATGAAATTGATAAAGAAAATTACCACACGAAAAAACCCACTGAAATTGTACATTCATCAAAATTGAGATTTTACTATTCACCTGAGAAGTTCAAACTACACCATGAATAAGTCACCAATATGTAAATCATTCAGCTATCCTTAATCTTTCTATTTTAGCATTCCTGTCCTATCGCCATCCTAGTTAATTTTGAAGAAACCCCGTGAGTGTAAGTGAAACTCACATATTTTTTTTTAAACTTTTTGAAGCTTACTACATTTTATATGAAATATACTGTGTACTAGATAAATATTATTGATTTTTATACTGGGGTTTCCACTCACTGTCCTCCCTGTCTCTTCGCACCTTTCAAATGTTCCCTTTGAACAGTTGCTTTTCCCTCTCATGTTTGAGAAACTGCCTGCCCCTTTTCATTTTGTGCAGTTTGCTCAACTTGAGTTTCAGGTTGGAAGCACCTTCCCTTTGGTAAACGCTCACGAGGATGTACTCACAACAGGTCACATACCTCAAATTTATGTTTGTATTGTCTTGATTTTTTCCACAACAGTTGAATGTCAGTGTTAATTGTTGGAATTTGTACTTTTGTTCGAATTTTTGCAACATCAAATACCAGACATGTGGTATTGATGTTGAAAGTTAGTTTTGACAGCATTTGGTAAATTTATTCTACTAATTGCTGAAAGAATAATTTTAATATTATTGTGTACATGATCTAGAGAAAAAAATAAAAAAAAATATAGATAGTGTTTTGCTCAAAGAAAAGTCAAATACTAATGTGCAACGGACAAAGAACAACAAAGAACATTATTTTTTCTAAAAAAGTGACTTCAACCCAGGAGATCTCCTAAAGAACTAAATCCCTACTCCACGATAAAGACTGTGAATAAAAATAACTTTTGTGACTTTTACTACTATGTGAACTGTACCCGTCCATTACTCTGAAAACATTTCAGACTGTGATACACATGTCAGGGACTGAGACCTGCACAATATTTTTCTTGGATCTGTATTTGGAACGTCTTTACATCTGTTTTATTAGTGTCTTCATTTAAGTGTACGATTCCATTTTATTTTTCTCCAGCTATTTGTTTTAAGATTATGCCATATTTACATGTTTAAGCCTTTTCAGTTGTATTTTAAAGTGTAAAAATTTGTGAGTTTCGAGCCAGCTTCAACCTAATATTCTAACTACTAATTTTCATGTTCCCGCTATCTGGAGTGTCTTGGAGTCGACGGCCGCGGCTCCAATCCATTTTAGATGGGGGGGGGGGATATTCTGTGATAATATTACTAATTATCTATAATCGCCCATTCTGTACTTCATCTCTGCCATGGTGACGCGTCCTTCTTGTCTTGACGTATACGCTCCGCCTTCCACATACTAACTTCCTCCGCCAATTCTGGCAACCTCTTTCACCTAATGCTATTTTGGCGCTTTTTAGCGAGAGACGTGGGCTGGCTCCGAACTGAGTAAGATGTGTTAATCTTTACGTTAAATAAACTCCAGTTATTATTTATGATTTGGAATTGCATTTAATTTCGGCCTCGATTGTGTTTCTTCAAGAGATGACCATTCGGGTCATCACATATATATATATATATATATATATATATTGTTATATATATTGTTATATATATATATATTGTTAATTTTATGTCAACTTAGTCTGTTTCTATTTTACGCATCACTTTCGGGAGGAGATGCCCACTCTCGTGTGGTTGTACGTTTACCTTCAATTCGTGTGTCCTTAAGAAATCAAAGAGAAGCTTATCAATAATAAAACAAAAGATTTATTCAACAGCGTAAGAGCATGACTGCTCACTTTCGTTTCCTCGTTACATCTGCTTTTCTCAACACCTCATCTGCGCTCATAGCGCCATCTCACCTATCTTAGCAAACAAATAAGCCTTAACAATATACATACATACATACATATATATATATATATATATATATATATATATATATATATATATATATATATATATATATATATATATATATATATATATATATATAGTGGAATCTCGATTGATCATTCTCCGAATCATCGTTTTCCAGTAAGTTTCGTTTATTTCACCCAGTCCCGATGATCATATTGCTTTGTTATGTTCCCGCATTTATCGTTCAATTCAGTCGGTCCCTTGAAAAACGATAGATCGAGATTCCCCTGTGTATATATATATATATATATATATATATATTAATGAACTATGACTCCATATGAAAAAATTACTCACAAAAGTTTTGCAGAATTATGAAAATTTCAGAGAATGAGGGAAGGCACTAAAAGATTTTATTTCTTTTTCGGAATAACAAAACCTCACTCTCTGAAATGAAGTAAAAGCCGGAACTCGGGAATAAAATATAGAGATTGACTCTTCCTTTGAAAAGACTGTAAGGCAGTGGCGATTAATCTTTCAGAGGGAAAGATCCGCCGTGCACATTATTACTTCATTGGATGTTTGAGCACGATATTTTATCAAGTTAGGGTTCAATTACAGAATCTTTTCGGTACTTTTCGCTTCAGTTCTAATAGTCAGAGATGTATAACCTTATTTCTATGCTATTTACAGTTCATTTTTATTATTATTATGCTTAAGAATTTCAGGATAATATTTAAAATTTTCAAAACTTTGTAATACTTTATTCATTTTATAAGTAAGAATAATTATACTCATATAAGGCAGTTACGAGTTGAAAAAATCGTTTAATGTATAATTAAAAAGATTATCGGACAAATATGATATTATGGATCAGATACAATACAATGCTGTAGAATATTTTTTGGTTTTAGGTGTTCACTGGAAGTATTGTATTAATGTTTTACAAAGTTTTCTACACACTGTAAATTCTAAAAGAGAAACATTGCAATATTAAAAAGTTGTCAGAATGCTGCATCATTGGTTAAGGTTTTATCTTGACACAATACGTTATTATATTCCTTTACTCGGATTGTTCATTAATCCCTTCCATGGATTTATTATTACCTAGACAATAAAGTCTGAAGAAAATGAAATATTTGACATCAAAAAGCACACAAACACATTTCATAATAAAGGCAATAGTGAAGGCATCAAACATTAGAACTTCATATAAAAGTGTGTTTCATGTAATATGTACTCAATAGCGTGTTTAAAAGACAGTCTTTATTCAAAAGGATGATTTGTTTAGAAGCCTAAAAATTTTTTCCTTCCAACCTCCTGAGATGCACTGCATAAAATGTATGCCTTCGTAATCAAAACCTATTCTCAAAATTTTTATATAATCTTTGACTGTAAATTGTGTTTGAATTTTAGTCAAAAAATTTTCAAATAAAATATTTTCGCACTTTCGAAATATTTTATTTGAAAATTTTGAATTAACGCAATTTTAAACACTATCGCGATTAAAATTGAGTAGAAGGTTAATTTATATTTTATGTACTAAATGTAGCAAAAAAATTTCAGGTAGTCTCTTCTAACGAAACTACCGCGGGTTATTTACGTAGGATTACTTATCGTTGTTTACCCCTTTTGTATGTATATATGTATCTATATATATGTATGTATGTATATATATACAAATATGTATGTCAAAATTTTCACGCATCTTGGTACTTTTCTCTTTAACTTGTCCAATTGATAGACTGGGTTTGGCGCGCTGCCAAAGTTATAACTTGCGAGGACGGTCGGACGGACGGTTTTAGCATCTGAAATTTTCTTTTCCACAGGACCGTTATGGAGGAAGGTATTCCTATGTTAAAAAGAAACATCTACGACTGAGAGTTATCATTTTCTGGCTATATTTCAAAACGACGGCCATTTGTCGCGGAAAGCGTTCAACTTAGCGTCTGGATTGATACCCATTAAATTCCCTTGCATGCTGAATGAAACCAAAAAAGGAGGAAGGCGGTGAAAGAAAACTTCCTCAGAATTCCCCGAAAGGTAGAACATTCGTTGGAAAATGCGGTAGAAAATCGTCATAAAGACGCCACATCGTTTTAAATGAGTCATGTAATAGATCGAAATGTAAATTTGTCATAAGTCGATAGAGAAATAAAATTTGAGAACCGTGAAAACTTGCTCATCCATTGTCATGTACTGCTGCCTTAAAAAGGAAGGAGGGGAATAATATGAGAAAAAAGAATAAAGCTTAATCTTCCTCAAAGATCAGTGCAATGCTCAAGTTATCAAATTTGGCTAAAGCGAGAAATACTTATGAAAAAATAAGGACTCTCCGAAAACTCAATCGAAAACCTTTTGACAATATTCAAGAGCCCCTCAGTAATTAGCATCATTCAAATTTATGTACACGTTTGATGAATACTGAATATATTCAATAAGACGTTTTTAAATTTTACAGCACGAATAACTCGATATTATTTTTTTATAATTTTCAATCGAATACACTCATTTATGATCTTGAGATTATTTAGTTACAAAACGGAAAATTATATTTCCTTTAGCGATGTTCACATGTAAAACTGAAAAATAAAATTCAGTTGTTTTTAAGGTAGCTAATTTTTTTTACAAAAAAATCACAACAAAGAAATTATTAAAAGCACAAATCATCCTAAAGTCCCTGTCTGCCCCATTCACACTATCTGTATACAAAATATACCACTGTTTAGCATGATTTATTAGTCTGAGAGTTTCTTTTCTCGAAAACTACTAAGAGGGGAGACATGCTGTTGAACCAAAATTCAATCATGGTGTTTGAGAAGCTCTTTGAAAAACAAAAAGGAGCTAATTAGATTTATAAAAAATATAAAAAAATAAGAACTATTTTTAGATAGAAATATTGTCCTTTTTTTGTTAGTTGTTTATAGCATAGGATATAATAGCGTTTAAAAATATTATAAGTTTAGAGAGTTAAGATTATCTGTGGCTTTTAAAGATACTTTAATGGGAGATTAAAAATTCTTTTGCCACCAGTTTTAAGATTGAAAATGCTCTGGAATTTATAACGCATTTCAATAAAATGCTGCTTAAATTTAGCTAAGTAATATCTTTGTGTTATTATTTATCATCGGAAAAAGTGTAATTTAATAAAAATTTTTGAAGCGCCTTTGAAAAGTAAAAAAAAATTTGTTTTTCGTAAGAATATTTTAACACGATGCCTCTCAATCTCCTTTTTTTTGCCTGCATCTCACTTTCTACTTGCGATAGTAAGAAAATATACGATAATGTATAGATAAAGGTGAAGAAAATAACGTCAACTCCCTATTCCTAGTAAGATCAGTTTTCATGTTTACATATATCAACATAATCATTTCCCTTTCTCTCCCAGAATTTCATGCCCAAGGCACAGAGGCAAGGAAAAAGGTAAAATATTTTTTTTTCTGTCTCCATGGGGAAGGAGAAATTCTTTTAGAAAATGTTCAAAATATTTCTTCAAAACTATTTCCAAACAAATGATCCAAGCTCTTATTACGCCTCTTATTGTGTTATTCTTTCAATTTTTTCTCTAAATAAAAAATCTAGTTATGAAATAAAGCGGAACTTGTAAAAGTAACCTTTATGTATTTTTTAATTTTTCTATTGGATCTGCCACATTAGATATGCTGTTTTTTTACTCCTGCAATTAAGAACCACCTGAAATTAAGAAATTTGTAACTTCTTACCAGCTTTACATTCGAATTAAGCCGTATCATTTCCTAGTTCTTTATTAAGATATATTTCCGCTTGTTCTGTCATGAAATAAAGAGTATTTATGTTCAAGATTTTTCATGACAAATCAAGGAATATCAGCCTTAGGAACTTAGGTGCGGCGTTTTAAGTTAACTTCCTTGGTAGGCATAAAAATAAGAAATAATGGGAATCTAGTCATTAGACGAAAGTAGGAAATCTGGAAAGAAATTAAATCTAGATTAAAAAAGATAGTCAATTCTTAATAGAGCTACGATTTAAGCGTTGTTGTTTTTTCTTATGTCCTCTGGCTGGAACGTAATTCCAAACCAGGTCCATATAGGATACGGGCTGAAGTGTGCGGCTCCGGTTTGAATAGCATCACTAGGGTCGGAGTTCATCTTAGCTAGTTGCCACCTCAATTTTGACAGAGCACCCCCAGGGGCGACCTCTGGGGGATCGTACCCTCTCCCATACCGTCTCTGATCTTCATAGAGGGACTTTCCGGTCTGTGGATTTAACGTGCCCATATCCCACCTAGACGCAGAGGTATTTAATGGTGCCTGTCGGGATTCGATCCGAGCGCTTCTCAGCACCGAAAGTCAGCACGTTACCACAAGGCCACCTCAAGCCATGATTTAAGGGTAGATAAGCCAAGTTACTCTTAAAGAAAAGTCAGAAATACTCATGTAAACAGGAGGGACATTAAGTACAACCCATAAGTCTTATAAAGCTTGACAGCATACAAGATGCGGCGAGTGGACTCAAACATTTCTGAAGGTCACTGGGAAGGGTTGGTTGGGATTTATTGGAGCAAGGTCCAGAGAGGACAAGTTGTGCCAAACATATGGTACACTGGGAAGAGAGTGATGGGGGTAGGGTGAAAACAGTTCGGGCGGATTTTCTAGTTGCTAATAGACACCATGAGTTGCTGCGGTGAACATCACGGATTCCTTACTGAGGCGTTCTTTAAAAACAACGGATCTGTAACCGCAATACCGAGGACATTTAGGACGTCCGTCGGGCTCTAATGATGCCGCTCCTGATTGAAAAACAATCCTGCGAAGGGTTTCAAAGGTGAGAGTGAGTGCATTGCCAAGGAAACCAAGTGGTCATCCTCAAAACATTAGAACACCTAAAAATGAGCAACGAGTCCGGGAGTCCGGTATTCATGAGGAAGTTGCCGTCATTCGCTTAGAAATGACAGAGTGATGGAAAACTTTAGAGAGCGGCTTCGGCAGTATATCACAAATGACGGGCGCCACCTGAGTGACGTTATTTTGAAAACCTAGAGTCAAAAGACTAAATTATAAGTACTTTTCGAAAATAAAAAGCTTTTTTTCTGTAAATTGTTCCGTTTATTTTTATTACCCTTTGAAATGTGAGAGCCCCTTCTGTCGACCCGTATGCAAACGCTGAAGGCTTAATTTGGAATATATTACAAAGTGAAAGCCCATAAACACTATAAAAACATTTTTATATTAGGAATACAGCTGCATTGTATAAAAGAATATCCTGAAACAAGAAATCCTTATTTCACCGACTACAGTCACAATATAATTAGTAAATATCAAAGACGAAAATGATGCCTTTTTATGATCTAATGATTTCGCGACAATCAAAGATGCATCATACATTTCGTAATTAAAATAAAAAATTACTCTTTACATTCTCTTCGTTTTAATATTCCCTAGAAAAATACCTTTAACTCGAGTGGCTTGGATATATGAGTTTACATAAAAAGGCTAGAAATTTCTCGATTGGAATATATCTCGAGCCCTCATGGCTCTAAGGAAAATAAAACACGCACACACACACACACGCACGCACGCACGCACGCACGCACGCACGCACACACACACACACACACACACACACACACACACACACACACACACACACACACACACACACACATATATATATATATATATATATATATATATATAGTATATATATAGTTCAACCTAAGGCCACATTCCACTCTGTGTGTCAGAAAAGCGTAAAGTTGAATGTCCAAGTTGAACTTTCGTAAAATATGAATTAACTCAATGATAAGTTACTCAATCAACACACTGAAGCCAATCTCCACGTTACTGCCAATCATAAGCACCAGAAGTGAGTTTCAGTGAATATCTGGACAGGTATCGTTGATGACTGGCTGGTGGGACGGTATCTCATAATGTCTGACCATAATGTCTGACCGGCACAGAATACAGTATCTTCCTGGAGCAAGTGCTTCTTGGATTCTTTCAAGCTCTTACACTCTCCACACAGAGGGATATGTGGTTTATGCATGATGGAGCCCACCGCACTTTAGCACCGCCACCCGCCATTTCCTGAATGCCACATATCCTGGAAAGTGGATTGGACGTGGAGAACCTGTGGCTGAGCCTCCACACTCACCAGACCCAATTTCATTAGGCTTCTTCTTTTGGGGATACATGAAATCATTGGTACACGAGACACCTGTGGACTCCGTGGAAGATCTCGTCGCGAGAAGCGTTGTTGCAGCGGACAACATTAACGAGGAGCGTACGAGAGGGTGCGCCAGTCTTTCATTCGTCGGTGTCAGTTGTGCAACGACACCCTTGGAAGGCATTTTGACCATCTACTTTGAGTATTTCTCTGATTTGAATCGGATTGTGCAACTCATTATTTGGTTAATTCTTATTTTTTCCAATGACGAAAGTTCAACTTCGACACTGAACTTTACATTTTTCTAGGCGGCCCTAGGTTGTTGCATTGTAAATGTTATTCGTCTTGATGAGTACATTCACCCCTTTTATTTTGTCTATACAATTTACGAACACCCTGTACATATATATATATATATATATATATATATATATATATATATATATATATATATACCTGCTAATTTATCGTATTTTACCGATGATGTAAACTGATATAATATTATAAATGTTTTATCCTAGAAGACCAGCCATAGTATGCAGTATGCTTCTTCATGGGACGGTATAATATGTTAGCTGATTTTGTAAATCTCGATTTCTTTTCTGATTTCTATGATTTCACGAGAGAAAAAATTAAAATTAATTAAATCGAAAATTGTAAAGTTAAAAGTAATATTTATTTGAATTGAAAGCAATACATAGGAATAGATAGACCCATATCTCGCTTTGCGTCCCAGATACGTTCCAGAGAAGTTGGCCGTAAAGCGAAAAGCCGTATAACGAATCAATTATTTTGATACAAACCCATACAAATTGTAATAAGCAGGATGTGAATGTGCGGTGATCTAAATTGATAGGAGAACCACCCAGCCTAAGGTGACAACCTTAGGCTGAGGATTATGGCTACGACGCTTTACGGCGTCAATGAGGCTTGGCTCCGCGTTGAACAACACGGGCCACAAAAACATGAAAATAAGAATACAGCAGCAATAAATCGGAGGTCAAAGATTAAGAAGCAGGTGCATGTTGCTTGTGAAGTATCCCAGACGCGAACAGGCGTCAGGACGCACAGATTATTAGTACGCACAGATATTTTTCAGTTGCAGCCAATGCGATGAAAATAAGCCGTGAACGAATCTATGGACAAGGTGGCTAGTCCCTCATCCCAATAAAGGGGTGGGGCGAGTAAATGAGAAGCAAAGAAGGCAACAACCAATGGAAAAACAAGAAAAGAAATATATATACAAGTATGAAGCGTTTTACAAAAAGCCCCTTTACTAAAAAAATGAAAGAAAGAATCTAAGCTACTACAGGGCTGACGAGCATCCTAAAAAAACTACGAAAAGATTGAATGCCCAGCGAAGGCTCGTAGATTACGATGAAGTCGACTTGATGCCAAAGAAATGGAAAAGATTGAATGAAATTACCTCCGCATATCCGCCTCATGAACGATCGCAAAGTGAGTCTACAAAGTGCCCATCAATGAAAGAATCTACAAGTGTGGAGCCAATTGACCTAGTGACAGAACGAACTTACTTCGAGGTGCCGAGCTGTTTTCCTGAATGATCATCGACCTATGCGACCGTAGACTCTTTTAATTACGAGACCGCTGCTGACAGACCCGTAGATCGACATAGAGCATCCGAACTGTTTTCCTGAGTGATCATCGACCTATGAGACCATAGACTCTTTTAGTTACGAGATCCAGAAGTCTTTCCGTTTCGAGATCCAGAACTCCTTTAATAGAACGGTGGTGCACAGTAACGAACGAACATTACTCTGACCATTTGTGTACCAATGGGAAACGAGATAGTAAGCTACAGTACCTGCAGTCATGGGTGAGCATTGAAATTAAATATATATTCTTATCACATCCATTTGCTTATTACATACTCGCCTCTTGACCAAGGGTCGGCATAGCTTATTGTATGCAAATAATATGCACTATAATCGCAATTGAATATACAGTGGAATCTCGATCTATCGTTTTCGAAGGGACCGACTGAACTAAACGATGGATGCGGGAAAACGATAGATGCGGGAACATACAAAAAAGTATTAACATACCTTAAAGTTTGATATCCCTAAAATATATTTACTCACATACATAAGTGCATACATACCCGTAGTGTAACTGAAGATAAAATTACAAAGTTGTACTGAAATCCAAGATAAAAATAATAAAAAAAGAAATACACGTAGATACACAGGAATTTTGATTCAAATAAAAGTACTTAATCGTCGTTTGTTTCTTGTCGGTTTTCTCTCCACAAGTAAACAAATTTTTTTTGTGTTGCGAATTGCATTCTTTTTGGTATCGGTTAATGTGTGAGAGTATAAAGAAGCGACAGCCGTGAATCGTTTGTAACTAGAACCATTCCATTGCACTGGATGGGGTCCGACATAAGACCACCAGGAAGTTCTGCTTCCGGGCGAAACACTCATCAGCCAGTGTAGAACTGCAGTAATCAGAAACTTCTCACACACTAGACAAAACACCAGGGCGCCTCCATCCCAAGGCCAACAAAAAAGCTGACTGTGAGCCATAGCTGATAAGAACAGAAATGTTGAATAGTCGGTGAATTTGGAATGAGTTGCCTAAAATAGGGTACTCCAGGGGCTAAAGAATTAAGGAACACAAACGACGAACAAATAATGGGTGTGCTACAATAAAGCGAAACCTGGCTAAACAAGAGAGAACAAAAATACGAGACCATGCATCTGAAATGTTCTACTCATTGTTTAATTATAGCGTCATTCTAGCTCAATCCAGACATTTATTTTCAGGTTCAGATATTTTGAAAAAACGATCGATCCGATAAATTAATGTAAAGCTGCGATATTCTGAACGAATATTGCGGGAAAACGATGGATCAAGGAACGATCCATGCGGTCATTTTTGCTTTATTTCTATTGAATTTATTCGGGACTGGTTGAAATAAACGATACATACGGGAAAACGATCGTTCGGGGAACGATCGATCGAGATTCCACTGTATATAGATCAATACTGTGTTTGAATAAGACTATGAATTTGGCTAGATGCTAATTTATGTACGTGTAAATATTTATATATGTAAATAAACTGTATATACACTGCTGGCCACCCAAATTGCAACACCAAGAAAGACAAGAGATATCACAACAAAATTTATTTTGTAGTTAACATGTTGACCAAGTATCAAATGATTGAATTTATAGACTTCTGTGAAGTGTGGTTCCTGCCAAAATCAGTAGCCAGAGTAGCCGCCATTGTTGGAGATCACCGCTGCCACACGCCTCGCCATTGATTCAAAGAGACTTTGGATGAGTTCTTGGGGTACAGCAGACCAAGCAGCTTCCACACGTTGCCAAAGTTGATCTGCTGTGGCAGCTGGGGATGGAATCTGGGTCAATCGTAGAGCAACTATGGACCACATGTTTTCTATCGGCGAAAGATCCGGAGAGCGAGGCGGCCAGGGATGCAATTCAATCTGGCGATTGACGAAGAACCGTTGGACAATGCGTGCCACGTGTGGTCGCGCATTATCCTGTTGAAATATGGCTGTGGGCAAGCCCTGAAGGTAAGGAAGGACAACTGGCTCCAACACCTCGGAGATGTAGAGCTGGCTGTTTAAAGTATTGGCAATGCGTACTAGAGGTGTGCGAGAGTGATATCCAATACCGCCCCATACCATAATACCGGGTGCAGGACCAGTGTGGTGGTGCATAACGCAGCTGTTCAGCATCCTCTCTTCACGGTGTCTCCAGACTCGAATGCGACCACCGTGGTGTTGCACACAGAAGCGTGACTCGTCAGTAAAGCCAATTTCCTTCCATTCTGCCGTCCACGTCCTTCTGTCATCGCACCATTGGCGGCGGAGAAGTCTGTGGTTCTGCGTCAAGGGTAGACAAAACAATGGACGTCTTGCGGACAGACCACTCTGCTATAAACGGCGTCGAATGGTACGCGCAGACACTGGATGATGCGTTACAGACTGCATGTGCTATGCTATGGTTCGTGATGTGACTGAGCGATCCGTCACTGCCATGCGCACAATTTGCCTGTCATCACGTGAAGTGGTGCGCTGAGGTGGATGCGATCGAACACGCCGGTCTGTCGTACCCTCCTGCATCCAACGATCACATATCCGCATTACAGTTGCTTGGTTTCGTCCAACACGACTACCGATTTTCCTGAAAGATAATCCACAATCTCGGTAGGCCACTATCCTTCCTCTGTCGAACTCGGATACTTGATCAAAAGATGATCGCTGTTTTCGACGAGGCATAATTGATCGTTTTTTTGGAAAAAACCACAAGAAAAACACAATTGCCGAACTTGAAATCGTCGAAATCTCCAAGCCTTAAATAGCGCTTTGAAGTGGCGCCACAGTCACGCGTGATGTGCGTCTGCGCTGAAATTCTAATCATTTGCATATCTCACCTCCGCTAATGCATGTTGTAAATTTCATGTTATTTGCATGTTTCCTTCAGGGTGTTGCATTTACAGTGGCCAGCAGTGTATGTATAACTAGTGAGTATTCTTTGAGAGTTGTTCCTATTTTGCTTAGTGGTGTATTGAACAGATTTGGTCGCAACGCGACGTCAATTGTACATATACGATCACAGTCTAATAACCCCTGTTTGGGTTATAACAGTTGGTGCTGTCCAGTTTCACTACTTTAGTGAGGACAAGGGATATTGCTGTGTAAATTTATTGTGTATTATTGTTCTATTAATGTGCATTTTATATATATATATATATATATAATTATAGGAAATCATAGTGTTAAAATTTTGTGAGGAATATTTATGTGTGTATAGGTTAAAATTCGGGATAACTCTCGGCGTAAAATTCCAAGTGTGATATTTATATGTGAAAAATATTTAGTGGAGTGTTATACATTACTGATATATATGTTACGGAGTACTGTGTAGGGTGTGTAAAGTGTGCTACATATTTTTAATGTAGAGTTAAATTGATCAGGTAGTCATGGCGCGAGGAGGTAAAGCAAATCACAGTCAGGAAGGTCCCCCAGTGGGAATAATTAATAGGTAGGAAAACACCGATAGTGGAGAAGGCACAAGCTCGAATAATACCTATCTATTAGATGCACATATGATACCCATGTTACCTAGGTTTTGTGGTACAGAAAACGAATCGGTAGAGTTCTTTAAACAACAATTTTTAGAGATCGCTAGTATAACCAGGTGGACCGATAGGCAAAAAGTTATTATAGCCAAAACAAGACTTCGCGACAGGGCGGCAGATTTTTTAGCCAGCAATCCGGCACTCCAAAACGCAACAGAACTTAGCACAATATTAGCGACCTTAAAAGAAAAATTTCAACCGAGTCCAACAAGAATGGAAAAGCAATATAAATTTCAAAACATAGTGTTTAAACCATCCCAAACGTACGACGAGATAGCACAGGAAATAGAGAGGGTAGACAACGAATATTTAGAAGTTTCAACGACATCAGCAGTAGAAATAAAAACAGCTAGCAAACGATATTAAGTTAGCGAAAATTTTCGAAATTATTCCGGGAGAAATTAAAGCAGAGTTGTGAAAAGAAAATGTGGTAGAGTTTACAGATGCAATTAAACGGGCCAAGGAATTAAGTATCATTTACAACGAAGAAAGTAATGCGGTTAACACAGTCCGCGTGCGAACGCATGTAAACAAAATACCTGAGGAGCAGGACAGTTTGAAAGAATTAAAAAACCAATTATCAGAGTTAAAAGAAACCATGAAACACTTAGCCATACAGAAAGCGCAATGTAATTGGTGTCTAAAACGGGGGCATCGCATCGAAGAATGTCGAAATAGGCTCAGGATAGTTAATAACGCGAACAGAAATGTAGAGTACGATACGACAACAATGAATCACCCAATCATATACCAAACACCCCGGCAAAATTTCGCAACAACCGCAGCAGACGGAAATGAGAATGGTTATGGCAGGGGCCAAAATATCTACAGAGAAAACCCCACACAGAGACAGAACTTTAGTAACAGGGGATCCAACAATTTTAGAGGCAGAAATAGTTTTCATAGGGGGACAGGAAGGAACATGCATAAGAAAAACGAATATTCAAACCATTTAAACTAATGCAGGGGCCTCACCAAGTAAGGAAGCAAAACTCATACAATAATAAATATATAAATCGGTTTTGGGAGAGACCCCGCAATACTTCCTATCAACATGTAGAGCGATATACGCAAGGATACGAGAATTATGAATGGCGGAATTTCAGGGGCAACAACAGACGGGAATACTATAAGCAAAATAATTATAAACAACCAAATTGGCAAAATAAGGGACAGTATAGGTACAATAATCGACAACGACAATGGTTAAAAAAATCAAAATTACAGACACACCAATTTAAAAAAACACAACGCAATACAGACGTAGGAGAGACAATGTAAGAGACAGAAGGGACACACGGCGAAACACATATAGACCGATAAACAATATATCTTTAACAGAAAATCAGCTACCCATAATTGAAATTCAAATCGCGGACACATACGAATATGCATTATTAGACAGCGGATCAGCGATATCATTAATTTCCCATGAAATGTTCGAGAAAATAAAAGACAAAATAAAAGTAACACATTTATCGCGTCAAGTGAAATTGCAGTCCTTCACAAAAGAACGAATTTCATTTTGTAAATGCATAGCGATTAATCTTAAAGTTGGTAATAAGTTGTGTAAAACAACCTTATACGTCATGAACACTGAGATGGACACCCCATACCAAATATTGTTAGGAATAGATTTTAAGCACAACCACAAAGCAATTGTAGATACGGACGCAAGAAAATTAAAATTACAATTTCCCGAGATACCCATTATAAATGAAAAAGACGCAAACATAAATAGGCGAGAAAATAGCAAACACGTGACAAATCGTAAGAACAATTTTGCACGACTAATAAACAAAATTACGCTCCAGCCTAATGAAGTGGAGGTATTAACATTAAAACTAGACCGGGAATATGAAGACGGGACAAACATCTATTTATATGACATAACACGCAGTATACCATTAGTCGAAGAATCGATATGCACAATTGAAAAAAGAAAAATACAAGTATGGGTACAAAACTCAACCAACAAAACAATCTGATTAAATAAGGATATGAAAGTTGGGAAAATTACTACAGAGTTTCAGATAGAGAAAAACAATGACTCAAAAAACATAACGGGGCAGCGAATACGAAATATAAATAACATAAAATTGATGGATAGGACAGAAATACTTAAACCTGGGAAGCAGGAGCTTAAAGAAACGGACTTTGATGTTGAACATCTAAACCCACAGTTACAACACGAAGTCATTAAACTTTTAATGAACAATTGCGAAGTATTTTCTAAAACTTACAAAACGTTGGGGTATACGAACGCAGTAATCCCCGATCTAAAATTGAAACATAATTTCGGAATACAATGTAAACCATATTCAACACCGCGCAATTTAGTACAGATATTAAAGGCGGAAATCTAGGATTTGTTACAGGCGCAACTCATTGAACCATCGACGTCCGAATATTCATTTCCAGTATTACTCATAAAAAAACCCGTCCAATGACCTAGAGAAACCCCCAAAATATCGTCTCGCAATTGACTTCCGTTTGTTAAATCAAATAACAGAGTTATATTCAGTATTTATGCCGCGTATCAAAGAGATAACCCAAAAGGTAGCAGGATTCAAGTTATACTCAGTCGTAGACTTAAAATCGGCATTTTTTCAAATATTACTTCCAGAAGAGTTAAGAAAGTACTGCTCTTTTTGCACCGAATTCGGAAATTATCAAATATCTAGATTAGCATTCGGGTTAAAGAATTCGAGAACATATTTTTGCCAATTAATGAATATGGTTATGAAGGGACTCGACGACTTGCGATTAGTAATTGGAATTGCTCCTAAAATGTAAAATTGTTAGTATATAATATAAAATGTAATTGTAAATTGTAATATGTGTGCAGTGTAATTGTTAAATGCAATAGTAAGTGCATTGGAGGCATATGAGCAAAATAATGTTTGATATTAATAAAAAAAAGAATGATTTAATTACTTTAGAAGAAATAATTATTATAAAAATGTTTACCAGTAAACCTGTTTGTTAATCGTTTGTAATAGAATTGTATTATGTATGTAATGTAATTGTTTAATGCAATAGTAAGTGTAATTATGTTTGAAATTGCACCTTAAATGTAAAATTGTAAGAGTAAGGAAACTGTATTGAAATTTTACCTTGAATGTAATTTGAGAGTATACAATGTAAATCGTAATTTAAAATTGCAATGTATCCATAATGTAGTGGTAAATGTAATTGTAATTGAAATGGTAATTGAAATTGCATCAAAAATGTAAAATTGTTAGTATATAATGTAAATTGAAATTGTAAATCGTATTATGTTATTAATGCAATGGTGAATGTAATAGTAACAGTAAGAGTAATTGAAAGAGCACCGTGAATGTAAAATTTTATGTATGTAATGTAAACTGTAATTGTAAATTGTAATATGTTCACAAGCGACTTTAAATATGCCGTATAAGCTTATCGCTGTGGTCGGCGGAACCTTTAGAATTATGAAGGGACTCGAAGAGGAAGATATTCACTTTTATCTAGATGATATTATTATTGCAGCAAACAGTGAGCACGAATTGAAACGTAAATTACAATTATTATTTCAACGTCTAAAAGAATACAATTTAACTTTAGACCCCGCAAAATTACAATTATTCAAAACTGACATCACATTCTTAGGATTTAAAATAAATCAACACGGAATACAACCCGCCGATAAAAGCATAGAGAAAATACAGAAATTTCCCAGACCGTTGCAATTTTTTATAAAATAATATAGTTTTTAGTTCATAAAGCATTTTATTCTTTTTATTTCCTTAAAAAAGCTTACGTCAAAATAAAAGTTCAGAACAATGTAATGATAAACAGAATTTCAAAAAATAAACATATAAATTAAAAAAGGCTAACGAAATCATATGCACATGTGTATACCTATAATAAAAAACAGAAAATAAAATGTTTAAAAACTGTTTTAATCTGATGACGAACATTAACATGAAGAATCACTAAGCTGTCATCATTACTTTCGGCTTTAGTGGATTGACCCATTTTAAAATAATTTTCCAACGTTATCTTCTTTGCCTTGCTTCTTTTTGTAGTGTTTTGTAAAAGGTAATGGCTGAGTTTACTCCTCGAAACACTTTAGCGTTGCGTTCTTCGTCGGGATCATTTTGATTAAGGGTGTTCATTCCCTGCTCGAAATAAGCAAGCGCATGAGATAAGTTTTTTTGCTGTTAGCTGTTGGCATACAGCAGGCTCTGGCTCCTCATCAAGTGCTCTTTCTGTTTCTAAGTGGATCAGTTCCTCTTTTCAAAGAGGTTCTCTGTCAGCATCTACACTGCTGGCCATTAAAATTGCAACACCATGAAGGAGAGATGATACAAAAGTCAAATTCGCATGAAAGAAAGAAGATTCTGGGATATGCAAATGATTAGCATTTAAGCGCAATCGGACGTCGCAGGAGGGAGAAACGGCATCTCAAACTCTATGTAAAAGGAAAGTTACGTAGAGGGTTTCTCATGCAGAAATCGCATTTGAATGTTCGTTGTTTGTGAGAAAATCGTGTTAGCATCGTATAAGCAGGCTCGGTGCACACGGGCGATCCGGTGTCGTTGCGAATTCTCACCGGTGCCGCAACCTTCAATTCACACGACATGCGAATTCGTTGCGGTTTTGGCTGTTCCATGAAATTTACGTCACAGATCAGTCGTTTAAATGATGGAATTTAAACAGTAGGAGTCCTGCTATGGAGTTAGAAGTGTACTCGAGAAAAAGAGTTGTGTTTTCTTACTTAGTTTATAAGTATCTAAAATACAGGAAAAAAAGAAGTTGGGTCCACCTACTGGTGAGTTCAAGATTATTAAAAGAGACATTTTCTTTGTTATATGAAGACTTATGTAATCATGAATCAAAGTTTTAAAATTACTTCCGAATGAGCAAACAGTGGGCAAAATCAAGGAACTCATCAAAATCAAGGAGGGATCAACTTAAATCAAATAAGAAATACATGGGCTGACTACTTCATTAGCGATATGGAAAACTGCCATAGCGAAATGACTGCATTTAAATGAATGCGAATGGAAAAAGGGTTAACTGGGAAGATTGTTGCTATATTTAAAAACAATAACAATAGACATTTAAACATTTAATAAATGGAAAAATATGTTTAATTTTTGCTTTCTACTTAATCAAATTTTAATTGTTTGATGTTGTGTTTAATTTTTAATTATGGAATTTACTGCTATGCTCTATTATTTTAAACTTAAGTTCTTTTAGAATAAATAGATTGAAAATGTAATTCAACAACAGTAAAACGACTGATGTAAATTTATGTGAGATATATTTTGAATAAAATTCATATTGTTTTATTATTTCCTAAATTGAAATGGGAAATTCTTTATTAAATTAAAAAATATAATAAAAGTTTAATAAATCAAAAAATATGTTTAATTTTTGCTTTCTAGCATAATGTTTAGATTTGTGTTTAATTTTTATTCAAGTTATTTCCTGCTATGCTCTGCTATTTTTATCTAATTACATTTGAGAAAACATCAAAAATCAATACGACACTGAAATATGACTATAATGTAAATTTATCTGAAATATGTTTTGATTAAAATTGATATTGTTATATTATTTTTAAAATTGAAAACAGTAATTTTATAACTGTGTTTACGAATTTCTTCTTTTTCTTTTTGTGTTTTTCCTTCGAAATCTGGATACAAACTGATGCAAATTCTTATCCACGCACTCCGTTTAAGATTTTTGTCTTGGTACTTTTCACATTTAATATCCCACAGTTCACTAAACTTTTTAACTTCCTCTATTAAAAGTTCTGTGTCTACACGTTCAGCAATTTTGTTGCGGTAAAATGCCGTCCGTCTGAATTGCACGATTGAAATGAAGGTACTGCTAAGCCGTTGTCGTTCATGCGATCAAACTGTACACGAGGGAAAAAAACGGTCGTTGCGAATTCGCAGCAACGCCTCCGTCCGTGTGAGTCGGTTAGTTTAACTCTATGTACTCCTGATCGTAACTGCGATACCGCAACGACATCGGATCGCTCGTATGCACCGAGCCTAAGAAGGAGAAATGGCTATCATTAAGTTTTGGAATTCTATAGCTGCAGGATCGTGACTTATCGAGAGTGCGGTTTATCGTTCTGCGATATTGCTACTCTGAATCGATGGGTTCAGGAGGGTCATACTGAACATCAAGCACGATTTCAACGGCCTCCCGTCACTAACACCCGAGTGGACAGACATGTTGTCAGGTCGGCCTTGCAGGATCGTACAGCCATTACAGTATTTACAGTATCTCGGACCCTGAGTCCGAAATGGGTTTATTAGCAGCACAAGTATCCACAGGGACAGTGCGAAAATGTCTGGAGCGACATGGTTTGTCTGCACGGCGAACATCATTGCTGCTTCCCTTGACACTGCAGCATAGAGACGCTCGGTGACAATGATGCGCCCAACGACAAAACTAGATAAAGCAGCCGTACCACGCCGTCTTTTCAGACGAGTCCCGGTTCTGAGTGCAGCATCATGATGGACGTATCCGTGTCTGGAAGCACTGAGGAGAGCGCATGTGGCCTGCTTGCAATCGACATCGCCATACGGTCTCTGCACTTGGTGTGATATGGGCAGCCATTGGGTACATGGCACGAACACCTCTTGTTCGCGTCATCGGTAATCTGAACAGCCAGAGTTACATTTCTCAGATCTTAAGGCCGGTCGCTGTGCCCTATCTTCTAGGCCTCGGAGACGTCATCTTTCAACAAGATAACGCAAGACCGCATGTTGCCCGTCGTGTCCTGACCTACCTCGACACAGAGGGTGTTCGACTGTTGTCCTAGCCAGCACGTTCTCCAGATGTCTCACCCATTGAAAACATCTGGTCATGGGTTGCTGAGAGACTGAGTCGCCACAGCTCTCCAGACACTACGATTGATGAAGTGTGGCATAGACTTGGAGCAGCATGAAATGACTTGCTCGTATCTGACATTCAAGCCCAGTTGTAATCGATGCCTAACCGAATTCGAACCGTTTTTGCTGCAAAGACGGCAGCTATGCATACTAATTCCGTACCCTGTATCCCCAAATTGCCTACAAATTTAATCATGTTTTCTTCCTACTATGCTGTATACGTACAATAAGTAAAGTTTTGTTTTTTGCTTTCCTTCCTGGTGTTGCAATTTTAATGGCCAGCAGTATAGAAAATCAATCAAATCACCTTCTTCCAAATATTCAAAATCAAGATTGTGTGGTTAGTTTAATATGTTTTGTCGAATTTCAGAAAGATAATTAACTTTAGGCCCATCAGTTTTTATGCATTCTGACCATATATTTTTCCAAACATGGTTCATTGTGGTTGATTTTAGTTACTTCCACTAATCTCTGTTGTTGTGTACGGCATCCCTGATGCTGGATGTTTTCTAAAACTATTTTATCGAAGATTCACTATCGGCTTCGTGAATAAGTTTGCGTAAAGTTCTACGTAAATATTAAGCCTTAAAAGTGGGTATTGCACCGTGATTCATTGGCAGGATCGGAGCTGTTGTATTTTTGGGATTATACTCAATCTTCACATCTTCAGATAAATTAACTGGGTGCCCTTGGGGTGTTATCCAAAATGAACATTGCCTTGTTGCTCAAGTTATTGTCCTTCAATTTTTTTTACTTCTGAGCAAAAGTAATTTTTTAAACCAGTCTAAAAAGAGAATCTTAGTCATCCAACCTTTCATGTTGGATCTACTAATGACGGGCAATTGTTTCTTGTTCAACCCTTTAAAACGCATTGGATTTTCGGAAAGTTATACTAAAAGGGGTTTCAGCTTGAAATCCCCTGTAGTATTAGCACCAAGGATCAAAGTTAATTGTTCATTTGACACCTTATATCCAGATGCCGACTTTTTATATTTTGAAATGTAAGTTCTATCAGGCATTCGCTACCAATAGAGTCCTGTCTCGTCTACACTGAAAACTTGTTCAAGTCGGTATCCACCTCCTAAAAGAATTAATGAATTAATTATATATGTAACGAAAATACACTTTTCTAATACATGCGTACCAAATATGTTTACAATTTACCAATTAATCAAAACAGAAACAAAACCCAACCAGAAAACAAACAAAAATAAATACGTCAAACTTTACTAAAGTAAAATGATGACAAAGGCAAAATGTAGGCAAAATGTTTCAGTTTCTGCCTAAAGGGAGAAACTGAATCTAAACAGAAGATCGCTATTGGACGTATAACGAAACATTGTGGGCCGTAAATCGAAAAGGTGACATAATTTAAAAAGGCCGTTATAGCGAAATGCCGTATAAAGAGCGGACGAATAGCGAGGTATAGGTGTATTTGAAATTTATTAATTTTTAATTAAAAGAAATTAAAATCTAATTATTACAAAAATTACTACAGAAATGAAACCTGGTATTAGGGAAAATACACAACGTTGTTGTGAAAGATGTCATTCTGTCAGTACGCTTTCAACTGGTTCTTTTGGATGATAAAATGTAGAAAACAAAATAATTTAAAGAGGTAAACTGGTAGAAAGGATCAAGAAAAGAATAAAGTTGGGGAATTCTTGAAGGTCGTGTCCAGCAGCACCCATATTTAATATGTCATAACAGGGGTGACTCAAGAATAAAAATATGGAAAACTCTAAAAGTAAATCATAAACAGACGTTACAGAAGCTGTTAGAATATAAAAGGCTTAAAATGCATTCTATTTGCAACTTTTAAGCATATTCGTATAAAGATGAAACATATGCTACAGTAGATAGCGTGGATGCTTCCCGTAGCTTGACAAGAATAGATAACAATAATGTTTTATAAAAAAGTTATGGTTGAATACAAAATAATCAGTAGAAAATACACGAATAGGTCAACAAACATAAAGTTTAATAGCAAAATTTTATATCGTTTTTTATCATGAGATATTACACTAATTTTGGTGAGATGATACAAGTGGAACGTAATCCTAAATCTTTGGAGTTTAGACAAAATTGGGTATTCAAAAATTTCAACCCATGATAGCATGGTACTTTAAAGATAACTTCAGACTAACATTGGATGCTTTTATATTATTTTAGAGTACAGAACAACTTTTCGTTATTATTCAGTCACAAATGGTAGTATCTATGTAGAATCATCAACTGTAAATTTTCAGCCTATAGCAACATTCTTTTATCCAAGTTCATTGCAGTTCCGAAAACATATGCTTCTGTCAATCAGTGATAGTATCTAAACGACAAACTTAAATACGAATTAAATTTAAAGTCCTTCCTTCCTAGTTTCATAACATTTCAAAAAGATCTTCCCCAGAACATTAAAAACAAACAATTTTACTCATCTTTAATAAAATTACTTTTAGAAAAACAATAAGAGTAAATTCAATATCGAAGAGTGGAATTGCTATAACTCTATAATATTGCGATAAATGAGAGACTTTCAAGATCAAAGTGCAATTCATTATTTTTATTACTGTTTGATATACTCAGATAACAAACAACCATCAATTCCCTGGAATGTTAAAAGAATTTAAACGAAAAAAATATTCTGGAATGTAATAAACTGGAGATATCTAAAGATTAAAAAAGGCTGATGGTACCATCGATCATCCGACGTATTTGAGAGAAAAAATGACCTAAAACTATTTGTCTTTCAAATAATATTCTTTAAGAACTTAACATAAATATTTCAGGGAAGTCAATCTCGATTTGTCTTTTTATTCAGTTTTCAACTTTGGATAGAAAATGTAGCGTAGCATTTTTGAAATAATTTTTTTAAATAAATTTTAGAGATACATTTTATTTTGGATCTTGGTTTACTCTTGTAGAAATAAGTAATTGGAAAATGAAATGAAAGCATGTTCTATAATATTTGAATTCTAAGTAAATCCCTTAACGATAGCTACCTGAGAAGCGAAATGGATAATGGTATTACTTAAAGCATGAAAGTGCAATTTCCTCTAACGTTGCAATTACGGTAAACCGTGGTTACAAAATTATACTTTTGAAAACTGTAAACATTTATTTCTGGCCTTTAACTTCTGTCCTTTAATGATGAAAAAAATGAATTGCTTTTTAATGTAGGCTAAATATTTTACTAAACTAAGGGTCTCTTGTAACTCTTCCAAGTAAAGGAGGAAATATTTAAATTGGATAAAAAATTGTGATTTGAAGCTTTTAGATGTGAAAGAAAAATTTTATGGGAAGAATCGTTAAAATCAACAATACCCTGTACATATTGCTAAAGAACACTGAAATTAAATTTTATATATATATATATATATATATATATATATATATATAAAGGGAATTTCAAGAATCTTTTCATAGTTGTTTTTACTTCCTTCTCCAATATAGTTTTTTAAAATGTGAAATATGTCGCTTTTCAAATTAAAAAGTGCAGTTTTCTCCTCTTTCTGAAAGTTTCAATAAATGTACATACGTTCATGTGTAATATGCGTTATGCTGATGTGAAAAATAATCGTAATATGTATTTAAATAATCCTCTACTTTCGGAAGACCTTATATGTCATATTAAATTATATTAATAACTACATTTTTAAAATTTCAACAAATTATTATTTATTCTTTGAAGAAGCAATGCATTTGTCCAGTGACTGTATGCCTATGGAATTTGAATTTTTTAGCCGTCTAATCTTCCAACAGCTACTACGGGAGATGAAAAACTTTGAGCCGAAAATTAGTGTAGTTTTAGGTTGTTCCGCAGTTATACTATTATCCGTAATATTCAGTCCCGGATGTCTTTTTATTCAGTCTTTTTGTTCAGTTTCCATTAGATTAATTAAATTTAGATTATTTTAATTTAAATAAGTTATGTCCACCAATGTAGAGTTAGATTAACTTAGGTGTTACTGAACTATGCAGTGTCCACCTATGTCCTGTGTATTAAGTTTCCTGTTTGGATGATGCAGAAGGTATAAATACCAGGCAAAAATTTGGTTTTCAGAAATTCAATGTCTAGTACAGGCATCTTTGTTTATAAATACAAGAGCAAAAAGTACTCTAAACAGAACGAGAAAATAAACTCAATTCTTATGATGTCTATTCTTAAGTCTGTGTCAGTTTGTGGCTTAGAGAAAATCGAATAAATCACAAGACTAATCCCTAAACACTAACTACCTGGCGTAAAATAATACAAGCTTTGGAGGCTAAGAATTATAAGATCCTCGCAAACTCTGAAACGAAAAATACTATTGTAGTGTACTTATAATACAAACTTAATTAGTTTTCTCTGAAAATAAGCTAGAAACACAAATCTCAACGAATAAGGTATTTTAATATGTCAATGGAACATTGACTAGATATTTTCAGGATTAAAATTGAGTGTCTGTATATGTAATTCTTACATGTATTTCAAAATTCGAAGAAAATTTTGAAATATGGCGTAAATGTTGGAAGAAACTTATCTATTTTCATTAGAAATTAATTTACGAGTAACTCAAATAAAGTTATACTTTACAGTTGTTTTCAAGAGATAGTAAAGAAATAGTTTTGCAAATTACCAAAATATTTTAGATTTTGTGGCTCTTTGCAAATGTTTTCCAAATACTCGAAATATCACAGTATCAAATTAATGGTTTTGAGCCAAATATCCCAAAATAAATTTCATTACTTTTATTCAATCTGAAAACAGAACTTATGAAAACATTGAAAAAACTGAAAGCTCAAGAAAGTGTTATGAGGTATGTTTCTATGAAAACACTTAATTGCAGAAACATATGTGTTCATATGTATTCCATACCATTTAATCCTAAATATTTGTTATCTAAATGTTTTAACATGCAGACCAAATTTAGTTATAAAATGTGTTTCTCCTCTACTGATTAAAGTAAAAACATAAGAAAAGAACATTATTAATAATATATTGCAAATTTAACGGGATAAAAGTTAAAAATGATACATACACCGTGGAACTAACCGCAAACTGAAAAGGGTGGCAATACTGAACTGGTAGGCAATATTGGTTGAATGTAGATGATATTGGCAGGTGTAAGTACTTTCACTCATTCTTTCTAACCAAATGCTTAGAACAAAGCATTTTCAATACATTGTTCCTTATGCGTGTGTTTGTGGATGTGGGTGTGTGGGTGTGTATGTGTGTGTGTGTGGGGGAGGGGGTTGCTTCTAAGAACATCTGCGGATCTCAAGTTCCAATTGTTCCATTGACAGTCTTTTTTGTGAACCAACAGAATTTAAGTAAGTTTAATTGCGGCAATAAAAATTTGTTTTAGTTCAAACATAATGGCACTAAATCATGCACTGGAAATTATGTGTAATCGTTCCTCCCCGATGACATAAATGCTATTATAGCCTAGTAAGTAGTAACATCTTGAAGACTGGAGAGAGACGCACCCTCGGTGGCGGTGGCGGTGTCTAGTTTGAAGACTTTTAAAAAAACTATTTCTTCTAAGAAATCGCCTTAGTTAGCATTAAAAAAAAGGCCCTCTCGAATCCAAAGATAATTATCTAACTTCCCACAAGCACCATAGTGGTCACTTGAGGGGGATCGCCCATGGTAATTCTTGCCGTATTCACTGCTACCTCTAGTGCAGGGGTGGCCAACCCGCGGCACGCGTGCCACAGTGTGGCACGGCGGCGTTTTTACAGTGGCACGCGGAGACTTATTGAAAAATTAAGAAATTTGAAAAAATAATAATTTGTCAAAATCTGTAAAAACCCTACTCATACGCTACTGAAAATAACAGCGCAGGAATATATGCACCTTTTAGCCTATAACAGTTACCCTATAACAGCGCACCTTATTATATTTTTTGTATGCTGGAAAAGTTGGAAGTGGCACGCATAATATTTTTTTTTTCAGATAGTGGCACTCTTCCCAAAAAGGTTGGCAACCCCTGCTCTAGTGTGTTGCATAAGAGTAGCATTTGACAAGGTAACTGTATCCAATGGTCTTATAATTTTACATGTCTTACGGATTCTACAATGAAATAAGGACTTTTGAGTATACGAAAAAGTAAACCTTGCCAACATCCTTCATTAAAGAATTACAAATGCTTGTAATATTGTGTTAAAAATGTCTTATTAATGAAGACAAGTTATAAGTCTAAAATTTTTTTCATAACATTTAAATTTTAAACTTAATGTATTTTTCCCTCAAAGTTTTTTCTTACTTAGAAAAAACCTTTAAATAGGTTATTATTTTTTTTTACCAAAATGCAATTCGATTTTCAGTAATATTCAAATATTATGTTGCATCAAAAATATGTTTTATTAAATTTTTTATAATTTATCACCTCTGAAAAATAAGTTTCAGACACTAAAACTATTACGGATATATTTAAAATCAAACAGAAGTATAAAGACTTATTTCTTGTTACCATTTTGCGGCTTGGTTGTCAATAAAAATATTTATATTCAATATTAGATTTAATCACAATATAACAATGTTTAGGATTTATAGAAATGTTTTGATTAAGGGAAAAGTTATTCAGGGTTTTTTTCTGATTCAAACTACAAAAAGAAAAAAAAATCCTTTCAATATATATATATATATATATATATATATATATATAAAAGTAAAGAGTAAAGGAAAGAGGTAATGAATTTTTAGGTTAAGCTATGAGAATTTTTTTGTGTCAATGATTTTATATTTACATATTGATGGTATTCGGGCTTGTCTTGTTATATTCGTTACCGGACAATAAACTATATGTATTTCGTAGAAAACTTAACGATAAAAATAAAATTGTGTTCAGTTGACATCATTTAATATTATTGATGAGACCAATCAAATCTTAGAAAATATAATAATTAAGCACGGGAAACATTCTTTAAAAGCTTTTCCAAAATAATTTAAATAGAATAATTATGGAAAGTTGTATATTCAGATGGTGAAATTCCATACTACTTTGAGAGAAATGCAGCAAAGATGCTATTACCCTATAAATTATCCCTTGAAATTTCGTCCAGGCTGCTAGAAAACATATGCAAAACGTTCAAATATTAAATATAGCGTCTGTGAAAGCAATAGCAAAGAGATGAGAAATATGAAATTGCAATGATTAACATATAAAATATTTCTGCAAAATAAAAAAGGGCTCACCGACAAAAAAAAGCTTTGCAAGGGATAGTGTTTCTTGTTAAAAATAGCATAACCATAAATAAAACATAGCTGAGTTAACATAAATTGAAATTCTTTTCAAAGACTTAACATCTTAGTATTGTATTCATGATAAAATAAATCTAGAAAAGTATCTTAGTTAAAATTGTTAATAACGCAGGTAGCTGTCTTGCAAAAAATTATCAAAATGCACAAACAGGGATTTTGAATTTTTTTGTGTGTGTTGATACAAGTTTTGAAGGAATTATTAATTAAGAAATTCATCTTATTAAAAGAAAATTTTTTGTCGCTAAAATAAGTTGTAAGTTGTGCTCAAAAGCTTTTTTTCTTAAAGTAGTTTTTCATCTGGAGATGACAAACACCACATGTAACATAAAAAAGAAGCACGAAATACATCAGCCTTAGTTAACTTTGGACTGTAGAAATTTCTTGTAAATTAGAATTATAAGTAAACACTACTTTTTAGGGTTTGAACTGATCAGCTTAAAATATTCTCCAAACGTTACTCTCTGATTTGATGACCTCTTTTCTAACACTTACATGATAATTTTTTATGCTTAGAGCGTTTAAAACAAATATGTTGTCATTTCGTTCTTTTTCCATGTTTTAAATGAAGAAAAATAAATGATTTTTTTATAAAAGTTAAAAGTTTTTGTTGTTATTTAAAACAAAAAGGTTAAATACAAAAATATTTAACAATATTGTAGCATTTTAATGTTAAGTTTTATGGTGCATGTTTTTTCTGAGTAATGAAATGAAGCAGCTTTTAAAAATGGAAAAATGATTTTGTCATTAAATTTAATTCAGCAGTTAAAAATTATCTTTTAAACTTACAGCTAACAGTATAGATATTCGATACAAAATTCAATAAAATTTCACCTGCAAATTTTCAGTTTCTAATGTTAAGTTTTAGAGATGGGTGTGGGAGGATTCAAAACATTCGCTCATCGTAATATTGAAATTCTCTGAATTGGACGTAAAACATTAATAGCAGTGCATATCTAGAAATAATGAACAAAAACCGAAAATATATCTATTCAAATTAACATAAACGGTCTTTACACTGAGTATAGCAAGTCTAGTTCAATATCTATATATATAAAACAGTTTCGTAACTGACTCATTCATTCATTGACTGACTGACTGACTGACATACAACGCACAGACCAAACCGCTGGACCTAAAGGGCTGAAATTTTGCATGGCGATTCTTCTAATGGTGTAGGGGTGCACTAAGAAAGATTTTTCAAAAATTCTTCTTAGATTTTTTTTAATTAAATTTTTAAGCTGTTTTTAAACCTTTTTTACGTTTGCATTTAAAATAATACATTGAGGGTTATAAAATTTATATCACGAGAAAGATCATAAAAATTCCTTCAAAATGAATTTTTTTTCGAATTTTTACCTCCATTTCCTGATTTTTGGTGAATTTTTAAAGATTAATTTTTAGAATTTAATTTATTAAATGCTGATCACGTGATTTCTTTTTCTGGTACTTTCAATAAATTTATCGTCACGAGCGTAACAATTAAATAGACAAAAAAATATTTTTTTCTCTTTCTAATGCAGCAGACGATTGGATATTATAAAAAAAAATGGATATCCCTTACGGTTTTTTTATAAATATATATATATATATATATATATATATATATATATATATATATATATATAGATAGATAGATAGATAGATAGATATTTTACATCAATTGTACACATTGATCATCGCATTTATTATAAATATATATATTTATTTTTTGGCATAAATTGCATACGTTGACCGTTGTATTTAATTTAAATGTACTCCGTAGCGAAGCGCGGGTTTTCAGCTAGTAGAGTATATTAGCAAAGAGAAGCAAACAGACGATAATCTTAATATTAAATGACTTTTCCCCAAAAAGTTGTAAATTTACAAACTAAAAAATATTTTATTAATACCTCTTTATTTATAATAAGGTAAATATTTTTGAAACCACTGCAAAAATGCACATTTGAATCAGAGCATCTTTCGTTTACATTAAATCAGATTAAAACATAGCAGTTCATGTTTATGGCACAAAAGTAACAAAAAAATTATTCTTTCCCGAAAAATCTCTCATTTCTATTGTTCCGAATCTTGATAAATGTAGAAGTAACGCGAATTAACCTTTATAAATGCTTAAGTTATGATATAAATGCAGATCAAATTAAAATAATAAAACAGCAGCCCGATCCTTGTGTATAATAAATGAGCCTCGAAGATTTATAAGAAGTGAAATATTTATATTTTATTTCATATTCAATTAACATTACGATTATAAATACAAACACTTAGCATTTAAATTTATGAAACTCTCAAATACACGCAATTTGTTTTAAGTGTAATATTAGCGATGTTCATCCATTACATAATATTTTTTCAAGTGTTTTATTTCAATTAGGGATTTGCTATTTTTCAGCCGAGTTTATGATAATCTTACAGAACATTGAGTTAAACATATTTCAACAGAAAATGTGATTTTCTTTCGATTTCACGAGCAGAAAACATATTTTTCTTACTTCATTACTTTATATACGGCATTCATTTGAACATAACAAGAAGTGAGATATAATCTGTAAGTATGATTTATGGATAAAATATCTTACTTCAGTTTCAACTAAATTTATTAAGGCTTTTGTTAAATTAGTATTCCCCGTCCAATATACAAAAACAGCGTAGTTATGAATTAATTACTTCATACGTTTTGATTATGACTATGTATGTTTTACTACGTTTATATTACGTTTTATGCCAAATTTAACCATACATTTTGTACGAGTATTAAAAGTTTTGATTAGCGTATTGAGCAGCTTTATGCAAGAAAACTTTTACACTCTCTACTGAAATCAATACTAACATTTCCTTATGTAGACGCGTAACAATAAAATACATGCTTTATTCACCAATTACGTTGCTTTACTCATTTTTTATGTACGAGTCTGGTCGTTATTCAATTTATAAAACCTCGATAGACCCAGGTTTTGTCGATAGTAATTGCATCTTCTGCGCAGAACAAAACAACAAATTATCCTATCTTGGAGACAAGAATAGAAGATAATGCATTCTTTGAGACCCAAAATAAGTTACAATTCCTTTGTCTAAGAGAAAAGTCAACTGATTCTTGGTACATAGCAAAGGCTATTATATGTCATATGTAAAATAAGGGAATACTTAATATAAATGCACCAGAATATCTGACTATTTTTAAAGTTATTATTTTTAAAAGTTTCGTGAAAAATTAATTCAATAAAAACTTATATGAAACTTTATATTTGTTTTATTTCAGTTCAAATGTTTTTAGGAATATAATAAAAACGTTTGTGACATTTTATGGATTTCGTACAGACCAAATTTTGTATAACTTTATCCTTATTATTTACTGGTGAATATTATGTCGCATTGGCATGCAAAACAAGAGTGCCAGAAAAGATGTCGACCTTAGTTCAGATGTGCAAGGCATAATTTTTCCTGTTATTTTACACTCCATAAATAAATAAAATTAATGAATATATTGTAAAGTATCAGAAAGAAGAAAATATCCTGCTGAATTTACCATTGAAAAGTACCCTTTATTTAATGGTTTCTTTTATTTATGTCTTTTACTTAGTTCAAATCTAGGAAAATAGACAATTTTCTCCTATCTACAATGTTCTCCCAACTAATGTTGCCTATATTACAAACAAAACTTTCACATGTGCAATTTTCCTCTGCTTTTAGTGCTCTGATATATCTCAGTTTTAATTTTCAGGAATTCAAATAAGGCGCCTATTGTATTGTAGTAGCCACAAAATGTTTCTTTTTAAGGATTTAATAGTGCTTTATTTTCGGTTTTTAACCGTATTTTAATGGTAGATCGTTAAGACAGTTTTTTCTTACTCCTTCTGGTTATTAACCATCCATTTTTCACCCCACTTTATCTGGCTTAAAAATTTCTGATAGCATAACCATCATCAGAAATGACAAAAATAAACTGGATTTCCCTTTCACGGTTTATCCTATTTATAAAACACAGAAAATTTCCAATTATATGAGTCTTAACAGAAGATAAGCAAAAGGAATTAGTGTTACATGAAATTTTCCTATCCTTTAACGGTATTTAAAGCCTAAAGTTTAAGTATATAAAGTAAATAGAGTGGTCTTTCTGAATTAGCTCAAATTATAAATTTCCTGAGTATAGTTTAACTGTTAGGTTATTCTTTAAAAAAATTTGAATCTCCCTCGAAATTTCGGGGAAGCTAATTTTTTAAACTGATTTTTATAATATCTACACATATTATTAGCAGTATTTTTCATTTTAATATAATATTACATTTTTATATAACTGTTAGTTTACTAGGAAAGGTGACTAGCAGAGTGGTTACATCAAGCTTTATTTAGAGCAGCAACTATACACATTAAGTAAAACATTTAAAACGAGGAGCGCCTTCAGGACTGGCCCCACTTGTGAACAAACACATCCGCACGCTAGAGAGACAAGAGGCGAACTGCAGACATAAGTACGCCAACCTTGGCGGCGGCTGAGCTCTGTCGCAGTCTTTGGCGACAAACGAGGAATGAGCATTGAATATCCAAACAATAATAAAAACTTACATGCTGAAAATTTAAATAAAGCTTTTATATCTGGTATGAAATTTCTGAGATATGCATAACGGGAACATATTAGTGAATTCTCCATGGAGACAATCACATCTAATGAACTTCGGAATGATGAAATATTAATTAGTTCAAAACCAGTGGCCACTCTTATTTTTTCATTGGAGAATCAAGAAGCGATGTGTTCCTTTAATAGTATAACATATTGTCTTTAATACTCAATTTGACAAATAATTTGTTACAGAAAAACCGAAGGAGAAAGTAATTTCATTCTTCTTGATTTTGTGCACAACTTTCGATTGAAGTTACTCGTAGTTATTTCATCCAGACAGCTGAAAATGCGTTCTAATAGAGTATTTTGTTTTTATATAAAAGTACATAATTTCTGCTAAATATGAACTCATACTTTGAAAGCACGTGCCTAAAAAGATTATGTAATTTATAAAAATATTTAGTTCACTTACAAAAACCAGACGTTATTCATCCTGAAAAAACATACTCGGAATGCATTTTTTACTTCATGTTGTGACAGATAATTAATATAAATATCTTTTAAAAAATGAAGAAATGGTGACAAATAAATGAAGCAACTGAAAATTTCTGAAGCACATGTTATTATACTGATGTTTCGTTGATGTTTTATGATAAATCATTTCTTTCATTTGGCTAGAACTGTGAAGAATCTTGATTGAAAACAGTCTCTTCGTCCGTAGAACAAATGACAATCCTTCTTTTATGCCACCATCATTCATCAATTTTGAAACTCTTATCCGCCTTACGTGCACACGAACACAATTTATCAACGTCCTTTTCCGTAATTTTTATGTCTCATATTTTTCAATTACTTTATCATTAAATTGTCATACATCTTTTATGTTATACAAATTTTTCAGTTACGATTCAGCATTTTCTTTTTAAAAGATGTCTGCTTAGATTAGTGTTTTCGCCTACACAAGCACGTAAGTGTTTACGCAGATATTTATATATTTATGTACACTGATTCATGAAAAATTTCAACTAAATTATCAATCACTCTCATTATATATGTCAAAGCACGTAAAGTGAAAAAAACCCTTCAAAAACCTATCAATTGATGAATTATTTCATGTTTTTATATAGTGTCTTTCGCTTGTATGACGTGCGCGGCACGTCTGTTGTCGTTTGTTATCAAAATGGGAGTGACGTGCTATGTACATCATTTGTTGTCTTTTTCTAAAATGGGTAAAACGTGATAAGCACTCCGACTGAGCTTGCAGAGAAATATATCTCTATATATAAAACAGTTCCGTAACTGACTAACTGACAGATAACGCACAGACCAAACCGCAAAAATGAAAGTTAACCTCGATAAGACATTTGCAGAGTCATTTTCACTCACGCATCAACCTTTCCATCTAAAAATTTACTACAAAGGTCATCAGATACCATCATCTGATAACTTCAAATACTTGGTTGTAATTTTCGATAGAAAACTTACATGGAGTGCTCATGTGGAGGACATAATCCGACGTGCTATGAAAAGACTTAATCTCTTAAAAATATTAGTGGGTTCTAAATGGGGCTGTTCAAGAGCCACTTTGAATTTTACATACAAAACGTATATTTTACCCATTATTGTTTACTGTTGCGAGCCGCTGATTACCGGATCAGAGAAAGTTTTTCACCTTTGTGAGATTTTTCAAAATCAGGCTCTGCGATTGATTATGGGGGCAATGAAGACAACGTCCGTTGACTGTATACTTTTCAGCACGGATAATAGGCCTTTCAAGATGATTATTCAAGAAAGAGCCCTTCTTTTTTGGGAGAGAATATTTAGAATCCCTGGGTGTCTGTCCCTGTGGAACCAGGACTCTCTAGACTGTGAGAGAAACTTAATCACATAATTGTTTTTGCCAGGGAGTTGCTGATATTATATCTAAGCTAGATTTGAATTACGAGGTTGAACATTTCTCTCTCCTCATCAGCTCCATTGTTGATAAGAGATTTTCTATCCGTCTAGAACTGATCAAGGATGTCTCTAAAGCGGAGACTAGTGATATAGTGTTAAGAACTCTGGCTTTCGAGACAATGGAATCATTTTACCCTGAGGAGGAATGGTTAAGAATATTTACTGACTGTTCCAGAGTGAGCGGTTGTATTAACGCCGGTGCTGGTGTTTACTGTCAACTTTTTTTGCCTTTATACTCCCATCGGCATCCATAGATCGGCTTTCGATGGTGAGAACGCGGCCATTTGCCAGGCCCTGTCACAAATTCGGCCACGTCTAGACTCTTTTCGAAAGTTGTATTATTTTCGGATTCAAAGGCCGTACTTCAAGCAATTGACGCACCCAACCACTCCCGAACTTTAACCATCGATAATTGCTTAAATCTCCTCGACTGGCTTGCCAGTAATAATGAGATAGTAGTTCTCCAGTGGATTCCGACCCACTGTGGAATCCAGGGAAATGAGACGACCGACTTCTTGGCAAAGAAGGGGGCCTCTGTCCTTCAGAGAACTAATCCCAGACATCATTTTAATAATATCAAATGTCTAATAAAGAACATCTTCAGGGATTCTTTCCGCGAAGAACTCAAAAATCGTAACCTTAATAAACCATGGCTTAATTAGATTCTTAATGTCCCTCAGTGGCCTAGGATGAAATCTGTTGCCATGTTTCGTCTGATATCTGGCCACGATTGCCTGCGTAAACATCTATGTCGCATTAACGTGGTTCCTGACCCTCTTTGCACCTTGTATGATCTTCGCGAGGATATGGACTTGCCTCACCTTTCCAGATGTCCTGCTCTTCCTCGGACATCAATCTGGGAACGCTACTGGATTGCTCGCTTTTATTTATAGATTCATTGTTGTGTTTTTGATGTTCAATTGTCTTTTAATCTGCCATTGGAAATATATATATATATATACACAGCAAATGAAATTTTATAAGAAACTAGCTGAATATCCATGCTTTGCTACGGAGTACATTCAAATTAAATACAACGGTCTATGTATGAAATTAATGCCATATATATATATATATATATATATATATATGTATATATATATGTGTGTGTGTGTGTGTGTGTGTGTGTGTGTATGTATATCTTTACTTATAAAAAACCCTAGAGTAGAAAAAGTGTAGGTAACCATTCCGGAACGGACCAAGTCGGGAACATCTTAACATTGCGACACCATTTTCAGAAATTTTTCTTGAAAAATAATACCAAAAGTTACATATTTTGAAAGCCCTTTAAAATATATGAAAATTTCAAGTGAACAAATATATTATATTATATTATTATTGCTAGCTCAAAACCGTTTAGTTTTTTAAATATCATAAAAGAATCATTTATTCAATTGAGTCATTCACTTGAATTCGAATTCATTCTACTCAATGGTTTTTCATATTACCTTTAAATAACTACATTTTTAATGTTTAATTTTAATGTTAATTAAATTGTGTTTCACGTTTTATTTTTATTTTATTTTATTGTTGTTTACTGCTGTTTAAGTATCGTTTTTAGCAATGCCTGCTGTGTGGTGAGTCATTCACTTTTGAAAGAGTTTTGGTTTAGTTTTGATTTAGTTTAGTTTTGTTTTGTTGTTTACTGCTGTTTAAGTACAGTTTTCAGAAATGCCCGATGAAAATGATGAATCACCCCTTGAAACGGTGATCAACATTCCGTCATTTTGGTCGGGGGTTATATATATATATATGTATATATATATATATATATATATATATATATATATATATATATATATATATATATATATATATATATATATATATGTATATATATATATATATGTATGTATATATATATATATGTATGTATATATATATATATGTATGTATATATATATATATATATGTATGTATATATATATATATATATGTATGTATATATATATATATATGTATGTATATATATATATATGTATGTATATATATATATATATATATATATATATATATATATATATGTATGTATATATATATATATATATGTATGTATATATATATATATATGTATGTATATATATATATATGTATATATATATATATGTATACAGTATATGGTTACCTACACTTTTTCTACTCTAGGCTTTTATATAAGTAAAGATATACATACATACATACATACATATAAATATATATATATATATATATATATATATATATATATATATATATATATATATATATATATATATATATATATATATATATATATATACGAGGGTTATTCGGAAACTAAGGTCCGAATAGTCGTAGGTAATCGAATGTCGCGCAAACATTAAAACGCACATGCGTACCAACTCCCGGCATGCCTTGCTCGTCAAACGACACCATTTGCATTGGTATTGATGCAGTGTGCTAAGTACAGTGCTACTTCAAAATGTTTAAAATAATCGATCATCCCGCCGACTGTGAAATACGGTCAGTGACTCGGTTTTTGACAGCAAAGAACGTTTCAGCAGCGGAAATTCATAGACAGATAAGCGAGGTGTATGGCCCAAATGCGATGAGTAGCAGCAAAGTGCGTAAGTGGGTGAGAGCTTTCAAGGACGGACGGGAAAATGCTCATGATGAACCGCGTTCAAGTCGACCATCAGTGATCACAGATGATTTGGTCAATGCCGTGGATGAAAAGATTCGTGAAGACGGGCGATTCGCAATTTCAACGTTAGCATTGGAATTTCCGAATGTGGGTAGAACAACTTTGCACAAAAACGTTTCCGAAAAGTTGAAATTTCGCAAATTGTGCGCACGTTGGGTTCCCAGGCTGCTTACTGAGGAACACAAACTGAAAAGAATGGCTTGTGCTCTTGATTTTTTTGGATCGATATCATAAAGAAGGTGATCAATTTTTAGAGAAGATTGTCACAGGGGACGATACGTGGGTTTCTCTCAGAACCCCAGAGTCTAAACGTTACTCAATGGAATGGCGTCACACAACATCACCAGTCAGAGTCAAGGCCAAGCAGACAATCTCAACACGCAAGGTCATGGCAACCGTGTTTTGGGATAGACATGGGGTCTTGTTAGTCGAGTTTATGCAGCAAGGGACAACAATAAATGCAGCCGCTTACTGCGCTACCCTAACTAAACTTAGACGTGCAATACAGAATAAGTGACGTAGTCTTCTGATGTCTGGAGTTTTGTTGCTGCATGACAATGCAAGACCCCATTCTGCCATTCACACCCAAAATCTGTTCAGATCTTTTGGATGGGAGCAGATTGACCACCCACCGTACAGGCCAGACTTGTCGCCGAGTGATTTTCACTTATTCCGCTACCTAAAAGAGTTTCTCGGCGGCAAGAGATTAGCCACAGATGACGAGGTGAAAGAAGCATTTTCAAGACTGGTTATCCTCACAGGCGGCAGACGTCTACGACTTAAGCATACAGAAGCTTGTAGAACGTTATGACAAATGTTTAAACAAATATGGAAACTATGTAGAAAAATAGAGACACATGTAAGGAATTTAAAAAATAAAGTTATTTGAAAAAATCTGTAATGTTTTCTGTTTTATAAGTAAACGGACCTTAGTTTCCGAATAACCCTCGTATATATATATATATATATATATATATATATATATATATATATATATATATATATATATATATGTATGGCATTAATTTCATACATTGACCGTTGTATTTAATTTGAATGTACTCCGTAGCAAAGCATGGATATTCAGCTAGTTCCTTATAAAATTTCATTTGCTTTGTAGATGTTTGTTTAGTTATAATCACGTCAATACAAGCAATAATAATATAAATTTATCTTAATTCATATTATTCTACTTTATAATATTTTTACAGTAAATAAATTTAATTTGAGTTTCCAAAACAGAAAGCTACTGCGAAGGTAGTGTCATAATTCCCTAATGTTCAAAAAGAAAGCGTATAGTAATAAGCTAGGATGAGGAAACTGATAGCGAACGAAGCTATATTGTCATTTCGCCAAAAGTGTTGAGTGCTAGATGGTGAGTAAGATGATAGCGCAGATAGTGATATAATTTCATACGTGGAATATGGAAGTATACGTGAATGGATGTGGAACGACAAAGTAAATGATAATATATAATGTGGCAATATTTAAGAATTGGATACAGAAACCAATTTCAGAAACAGTACGGCAGGTTGTCGGATCATTACAAATAGTGAATGCAATATTAAAGGAATATTTTGGTGAAACTTTAGTAATGGAAACTAACCGTAATCCAAATCAGGCAATGTCTGATGAAAGTCATAAATTAAAAAAAAAATCGAAAACAATTGGAAAGAAACTGATGCAAGATGTTTGCGGAACACAACAAACGCAGAGAAAGTAATTGGGAAAGTAAGAAATGACTCTTTGCATTGACATTCTACATTGTTTTGAAATTTATCATACTTTACAAAAATATTAATGGAGATCTTTCGTACACTGTAAATCTTGTCTATATATATATATATACGCAATTTTTACAAACAGTGTGTTTAAAATTTCTACAAAAATAGTTGGAATTTATCAGCTAACTTTCAATTGTTTTAGATGGGTTCGGCATGGATATCAGTCAATTAATTTCTGACGCAAGGACTTAATAAATTAGAGTAAAATTCCTCTTTGCGAACCATATTATTGTATACTCCTGCTAGCGAACAGGTGTCATCAGGGAGTTAGAAATGTATTATGGTTGTCGAAATCCATAATTGATATTTAAACTTTACAGTTGAAGACAATTATATATGCTACAGATTTTATGACATTTGCTTGGTTCTCTGATTGGATGTGTTTTTAAACGGTGTAACATGTACTCGTAGCTCCCAGAAGACGATTGAATGGTGCCTCGAAAAATTCGCAAAACAGATCGACTGAGTTGTAATATTCAAATCCTTGCTGTTTTTATGTAATAAGAATAGTTCGATGTAGCTTGTTTAAAATTTCATATGCATACTTTTTGATCTGGCATGATTATCAAAAGTCCTTTTTTTAACTTTAAGAGTAGATAACGAGAAATTTAAGCATACGAAGAAAATTTCAACAATCCACCTGACATAATATGCAGTGTGAGAAGACACATTGCTTTTTTAAAAATTTATTTTTTATATATAAAGGAGTATTTTTATTCTATAAAATTGATTTTGAAAATTACTTACGAAGTTTTACATAAATACTCCCCAGTTAATATCAAACGAAAGAAATTATTTTCCCTTCTCTAGAATTTCTCTTGGTTACAGAAATCAATAAGTTGTGTGTTTGACCATAATTTAAGTGAGTACTTTTTATAAATAATCGATTTGGTTGAATGTTACATGTCATCATATACTATGTGCAGTTGCGTGTATTCATAAGTCTTTTTTTGTTCATTATGTAAGTTTCGTTGGCGTTGAGTGACTTATATACAGGACTGTTGTGTACTTTCTTATCAAAGGGAAAATGCCATTTAATTGTCTCAGTAGTATCGTGAACTATTTATTTAATTTATGCTTTTAAACCGATATTTAATAATACTACAAACGAAATAATAATAATAAAACAAAATCACTTACTCTCTGATATGACTCGGAGGATATTCAGCTACACTAACCAGAAGTATTCTGACAAATGGGTATCTGTTTATTTCACGAACCGGAAAAAATTAATACTTCATAGGTACAATTTTTGGTGGAGAGACATACTCCACTCAACTAAGATGGCTTGACAATATTTATTGAATCATAGCTTGAGAAAATTTATCTCTTTTCTGTTGAAAGAGCGTTCATGAGTTTATTGCTTGGTGTTAGACGCCTACGCATTGCATGCATAGTCCCGATTCTAAATGCTTTCAATCGTCATTAACAGTTTCAGTAATATTGAGGTTAGAGATTTAGTGAGAAGATTAATTCAGCTGCATCCATGGTGTACATCCATGGTGTTTAGCTTGTACTTCAGGCCTGGTTATTTATGGATGACTGGAAAAGAAATGTGATCTTACTTAACTATTGATACGATATTGGAAAAGTAGTATTGCCTAAATTATTTAGATTTGCCTATGTTTTTCTATGTTTTGGGATCAAAATTAAGGTTCTTGATAAAAACCATAAAGAATACTCTTATAGTGTCACACTTCTATGACAAAATTTGACAACTGGCACAGTACGAACGAGTAAGCAGCGTCCATGTGACGTTCTTCTAATCCAAATTCATCCGCGGAACTGTCAAATGGTGTACTAAGATTCACCTTTTTTCCATAAATGCCTCCTAAAAACTTTTTCTTCATTAATATGTAAGACATAGAAAGGGATTTTTCAAATTGATAATCAACTCGCAAATATTTAAAAATGATTTGTAATCGTATTTGAGAATAAATTTGTTTAAATTTCTGCTATGCTGGTCTTTGGCATTTACTTGACATGACGAAAACCTCATCAGTTTATATTTTATTCTATTTTGGCTATAGTTCCTTCCACTTTTCGATATCAATGGAGGAAGTTTGGAACTGTCAAGTACGGAATTACATATTATTCAAATAGAAAGAGTTTAACAAAGTATGCCAGAAAGTTTAAATATGTGATGATAGACATTGATGAGGAAATTTCGTTGCATGAAATAATTTATATTAGTTATCTTATCATCAAGTTGGATGTCTGATATTTTGTCAATGTGAAATCTCATTGTTTCAAAACTATTATACAATCATTCCTTTAACATTACTGTGTCATAAATATTATCAATGTCCAATTTAAGGTCCATAATAAATAAAATTACGAATGTTAAAGTAAATGGACAAAGGATTGTAAAGTTGCATTAAAAAAAGGGCAAACAGAATCAGCATTTCATTATCAACAGTTAATATATCCTAACACCAATAATAAATTGTATATTTTAGAATTCAATATTATACAACTGAAAAAAATATTGTGGTAATAAATATATGGAATGAAAAAGTATTTCTACGATATTATACGACATATTTATACGAAAATAAATTCAAAATAATTTTGTGTATATTTCTGTTAAATAAAAATGTAACGAGATAAGTTTTTATGATATACAAGGGATATACTTTCCTCTTGATTTAATGAGCTTTACATAAGATTTGGGTTACTCATTTCATTGAATAGAAAAAGAGCTAAAAAGAAGATTCCAAGTATGTTTGCACTCTTTCGCAAATATTTATATTGATTTCAAAAGCAAATGTTGCTTACAAAAAATATAAAGTATACAAATGCTCGAAGCATGATGTTTCATCTTAATATTTGTCTAGCATCAATCAAACTCGTTACGAAGGACAAAAAATTTATTTATTGCTGTTATTTCGTTAGATAAGGTTCTATTAATAATAAGCTTCTTTTCACTCAAACTGATTAAAAGACTTCGTGGAATTCTTAATTTTAGTAGTTTTAGCCAATTTTTTTGTTCTTTCAGCGCTGTAAGAGTGCCGTTTATTGCCATTTTAGAAAAAAGGTATTTTTGTAAACTATGATGAAATTCAGATAATCAACACTGAATCTTATAAGTCATGTTTATATCAAGCAAAAAAACTTTGATAAAAAAAGAATTATGTAAATGAAATTGCTTCATTCCGTTAATAACGATGTAATTTTCTGCATATCTATTCAAATCAATACTTTGCCTCTAATGTTTGAAAGGAAAGGAAACTTTGGGATTTATAACTTATTTATTCTTAAGTGAAACAAACCAAAGCATAGAAATACATTGTTTGTAGGATTTTGAAAGAAGGAAATTCATTTTTGTAGTTATTAAGAAACAAATCACGTGATATTTATTTGCAATAAATACTCCAAAATATTGATATCAAAACTAAAAAAAAAATAATAAACTCAAAATTCATTTTTAAGATTTTTTAAAATTTATCTTTGTGAATCAGAATTCTTTCATTGAATTATAATGCGGAAGAATTTTTGTCTCAATGGCATATTAATAATGTTCACATCTGATATACAAGAATTAAATGAATATACAGGGTCATCGAAAAAGGTTGGACATATTTCGAAAGCTCATAATTCTAAAATAAATTGAGCAAACGCAATAATATTCCTTTCAAACAACTTGGCAAGTGTCTAAGACTTGGTTGTTTGCGATAAACACGACGGTAATTTCGCTGAACTGTTTTAACAGATTTGTACTCCGCTAACCACAACACACATTGAGCTTTCTCCTGAACGGTCGCCATCGCACTGACGGAAAGCCGAACGAAGACCTCTTCCCCCCTCGCATCGATTCTGTGCAACGCTCAACGTCACCGTTGCGTACCAGTTACGTTTCGAAATCTTCGACACTTTCCAAGTTGTTTGAAAAGAATATTATTTCGTTTGCTCAATTTATTTTAAAATTATGAGCTTTCGAAATATGTCCAACCTTTTTCAATGACCCTATATACTCTTATTCTAAGATAAATAATGTACGTATGTATTAAGGTATGATTCCTTTATTAATGATTCCTTTATGATTTTGTCAAGGGGTACAATTTGCAGATCAAAGCAAAATATAATGAATAAATATAATAATATTTTTTTTGTTATCACTGTGCAGTGTTCAGTATGTTCTCATATAAAGGCTCGTACTAAAAAAAAATATTACTTTTCATTTCTAGGCAATTTTCTTTGCGTTTGATATTCCAGTCACCTTTTTCTTGGCACCTGTACTTTGTAAAATCTTCAACAGCCCTCATCGTGGGCTAGAACTGTGTAGCAAGTGTGCTAGGGTAGATGCATGATGTAAGGAAACGGTGTTAAATTTACAGGAACAGCAAACTAGCTAAGAGAGGGAACTACAGTTATTTCTCTCGCTTTAGCATGCCATCTTTTATTTTTAAGTAGAATTTCAGACAAAACAGGGGATCTGTAGCCATGGTCGATGATTCTGTTTGGATCGATCCCCTAATTTTTTTTTTTTTCCGTCAGAATAGCTATTTTTTCTCAAAGTGGATATAGACATTTTGCTATGCACTGAGCGTTATTATTTTGTGATCCTAAATTATAAATCTTCTTCTATAAATATCTAAGACATTCATAAAAATATACAATAAATGTAATTGTCTGAGAAAGGCTGAATAAATTAGGTAATGGCCTCCCGCTGAAGCCGAATTCGTATCTATATATATAAAACAGTTCAGTGACTGACTGACTGATTACAGACCAGAAGACTCTTTGCTTCACTTTTTGTGTAGCATTTCCTGAACTTTGACGTTATACAACGAACTTTTTTCTACTTCTGAACATTTCCAGCTCTACGTTGCTATTATTATGAAATATCTGAGTTTGAAGGCGTTGGACTAGGCAACTCAGTTAAAACACTTGTCCTATGGTCCTATGGACTGACTGGCTGACTGGTTGACAGATAACGCACATACCAAACCGATGGATCTAAAGGGCTGAAATTTTGCATGGCGATTCTTCTTATAGTTTAGGGTTGCACTAAGAAAGATTTTTGAAAAATTCTTCTTAGATTTTTTAAAAATTAATTAAGCTTTTTTAAAATGTTATTAAAGTTTGCATTTTAAATAATAAATTGAGGGTTATAAAATTTATATCGCGAGAAAGATCATAAAAATTTCTTTAAAATCAAATCTTTTTCGAATCTTTAACTCCATTTTCTGATTTTTGGTGAATTTTTAAAGATTAGTTTTTAGAATTTTATTTATTAAATGCTGATCATATGGTTCCTTTTCTTTTTGTGATACTTTAAATTAATTTTGCGTCACGTGCATAACAACGAAATAAATTGACAAAAAAATATTGAAATACGGTAAAAGACAGAATTTAACCTCTAGACTAATTGAAATGGGAGTTTTTAAGAATATTATTCAAAATGATATGTTTTATGGATATTAAAGTTACAAATTAATTGTATATATTGACCGTTGTACTTAATTTGAATATTTTCTTCTAGATTATTTTGCCTATAAAAATATCCATTAAAATTTTTGTATATATATATATATATATATATTTACAAAATATATATATATTGGCATTAATTGCATATATTGGCCGTTGTATTTAATTTGAATGTACTCCATAGCGAAGCACGGGTATTCAACTAGTTTTTCATATATTATCTCATGTCAAAAATTATACCTTATTCGTTTAAAAAATCACTGTATTAATGATGAGGATACCTTACGCTATAGATGTACAGAGAACTTGAGAAATTTTTTACTTAGGAGGTTGGGAGTGGGGAAAATTTCACCATCTGAGGTCTAGTATTCTGACGTGCTGTTAGGTCACCGATGAAAGTTTGTTAATCTAAAAGCATTGTATGAAGCTCCATTAATATTTATAACTTAAACAGACGGACTTTTTATACAGCATATATAGAAAGTATGGTGATATTTATTTATTTTTTAAATTAAGAGTATAAAAGTTAAATGTAGAAATGTATCTATAGGGTGGGCTATTTTGTTTTTGAATTGGTGGCATGTCATTGGAAATCGGAAAAAGTCGGTGAACTGAGATACGTTCAGAACTACTGATGTTACCTTATAAAAACAACTATTCTTTTGAAACAACATGTCGTGAATTTTAAGTTTTAACATTTGAGATTAATATTGAAAAATCAGTTAATAAAAAGAATCGTAAGTAGTCATAAAAGTAACTAATATTTTATTTATACAAATATTACATTTTTAAATTAAAAATCATATTTTTTGTTTTCTTTGTGCATTTTATTTAAAGTCATAAACTTAGTAAATTAATTATTAATATTCAATTTATAACGTGCATAAGCGATTTCTTTCTTTCCTTTAAAATGCAAAAGTAAATTATAAAATAAATCTTTAATAAAATTCTGCGGATTAAATCTGGGATCTACACGAAAAATTTGAAATTAACGTACGTTAGAAAATACCTAGTTAACACAATCCTTTTTTTGATAATACTTTTTAAAGAGCGTCGGCATTTTGTTGAGACATTTTCTTTCTACATAAAAGGCATTGTTTCAAGTACTTGTAACTACAGCGCGTAAATACTTACTAAATAATCATTTCAAATTCTAAATAGCTGTAATAAAGTTACATGTAAAGAGAAGGAAATTGGAAGAAAAATTAAATAAAAAATTTCCTTTATGTGATTAGAATATATAAAAAATACTGTTATAAACAAATGAAGTGTTAAAAGAATCTCCTGTTCCAATACAAGCTGTAAGGCAAAAATAGTCCTCAAATGTATCTCGCAGTAAAAATTTATTATTTAGTTTTTAAACAGTGCATTTCATCATCTAACGTTGTGTGGCATTAAGATTGGCATATTATCAGATCGGCAAATACGCTTTCTGAGTCAGAGTGCCGTCCTTTTCCCTCTCATTAATGTTGCCTTCTAGCCTGTTTCGATTCTCAGGTTTTCAGAGTAATGGGGTTTGAGAGCCCTCGACTGAGTTGCGTTTATTTGATCTAGCGGAGCGGGGTCATAATGAAATATCCCATGAGAAGATTGCCAGAAAATGACCACAAAGATGTTGTTAATTAAAGAGACATTTACTCGTGATTGCTCTAGGAATACTCTCTGAAATTACTAATGAGGATATTAAATAATAATTACACAATTCAATAAATTTGGAAAAAAAAGCATTAAGGAGAAATGTTTCTTAAATTCATTAAAAACAATTGACTTAAATTCAAATGAAAAAATTCTTAGATAATCCAGGGAAAACGAGAAAAAGAAACTTTTTTTTTAAGTACAACACTTTTTTTCGAAATTTTGAGATGATTTCAAAAATAGATAAAAAGGGGAGAAGTTGATACATTGAAAACTATTATATGTCAAGTTTACTTTATTAATTTTATATTCTAGGATTGAAACTTATTCTCGATATATATAAAGTGAATTCTAAAACTTTTAAATTTGAAAACCTAAAAAGAACTTCAAAATTTCCCTTATCTGGATGTGGAATTTTGAGAACACAAATAGGGGGGAGAATTGAGAAATCAATTCCATATGTTTGATAAATTATGAAAACTCAAAGACGAAAACAGTAAGTTTATATTCCGAGTTTTCTACAAAATCTGTGCAAAAGTATCTTTTTAAAATTATTTAGAAAAAAAGATGTAAGCAAATGGTTAGATGTATTTTATGCGTACTTTTAGAATGCTATAGATCTCGTAAATCAAAATTTAATTCAGGAACTTTATATATATATTTATATATCTATATCTATCTATCTATCTCTCTCTCTATATATATATATATATATATATATATATATATATATAATATATATATATATATATAATATATATATATATATATATATATATATATATATATATATATATATATATATATATATATATATATATATATATATATACAGTGGAATCACGATCGATTGTTCCCCGAACTATTTTCCGTATGCATCGTTTATTTCACCCAGTCCCGAATAAATTCCATAGAAAACAAGCAAAAAAGACCGCGTGGATCGTTCCTCGATCCATCGTTTTCCCGCAATATTCATTCAGAATATCGCAGCTTTACATTAATTTATCGGATCGATCGTTTTTTTCATAATAACTGAATCTGAAATATAAATCTCTGGATTGAGCTAGAATGACGCTCTAATTAAACAGTGAGTAGAACATTTGAGATGCACGGTCTCGTATTTTTGTTCTCTCTTGTTCAGCCTGGTTTCGCTTTATTGTACCACTCCCATTATTTGTTCGTCGGTGGTGTTCCTTAATTATTTTGACCCTGGAGTACCCTATTTTCGGCAACTCATTCAAAATTCACCGACTATTCAACATTTCTGTTCTTATCAGCAATGGCTCACAGTCAGCTTTTTTGTTGCCTTAGGATGGAGGCACCCTGGTGTTTGGTCTAGTGTGTGGGAAGTTTCTGATTACTGCAGTTCTATACTGGCCGATGAGTGTTTCACACGGAAGCAGAACTTCCTGGTGGTCTTATGTCGGACCCCATCCAGTGCAATGGAATGGTTCTAGTTACAAACGAATCACGGCTGCCGCTTCTTTATACTCTGACACAATAACCGATACCGAAAAGAATGCAATTTGCAACACAAAAAAAATTTGTTTACTTGTGTAGAGAAAACCGACAAAAAACAAACGAAGATTAAGTACTTTTATTTGAATCAAAATTCCTGTGTACCTACGTGTATTTCTTTTTTTTATTATTATTATCTCGGATTTCAGTACAACTTTATAATTTTATCTTCAGTTACACTACGGGTATGTATGGATTTATGTATGTGAGTAAATATATTTTAGAGATATCAAACTTTAAGATATGTTAATACTTTTTTGTATGTTCCCGCATCTTTCGTTTTCCCGCATTCATCGTTTAGTTCAGTCGGTCCCTTCGAAAACGATAGATCGAGATTCCACTGTATGTATGTATATATATATATATATATATATATATATATATATATATATATATATATAATATATATATATATATATATATATATATATATATATATAATATATATATATATATATATATATATATATATAATATATATATATATATATATATATAATATATATATATATATATATATATATATATATATATAATATATATATATATATATATATATAATATATATATATATATATATATATATATATATATATATATATATATATATATATATATATATAAACATGAAAATATCTTTCATTATTACTCTACATGATTTTTCAAAACATATCTCATGTCGAAATTGAGACCGATGATAAAGTCTTATTAGTGTTGTTCAGGCTTTTCATCTTCTACCTTGCAAAGTGCAATATATTTTCTCTTTTATAGGATTCAAAATTATAGCAGAAATAAAATGTTTCCCACTTACTCTAAACCCCATTAGACGCTTTTATTGTAACCGACTTTAATATCATTGAGAAGTTAGTATTATTTTATACTCGACGCAATTTCTAAATGACTATTAACATTATTTATGTGTGTTATATCTCTGGATATTCAATTTTTCATTTCTTTCTGGCTAACGAAGACTCTGTAAAACTGAATTAAAAAATAAAATTGAACTGCGAGTAGCACTTTTTATTTGCCATGATAAACTCTTTTCACGTCTAACTGGCGTCACGTATTAGTAATAGCCCTGTTTTTACGCAAGGAAAGAAAACAGATTTATTTTGAAGTGCGAATCACGTATCATTTTATACGGCTATATTTGCGTTATTGAGGTACGTTATCCAGGTACATCTTCAAAATTACTAAGTTTTTAACACCAGAATATTTTTTTAATCATTTTGTCTTTTTATTTTTTTAAATATTTTATCCATTCATGATAGAAAAGCGTACTTTCTCGTAAACTGTGTTTTTTACAGTTTAAAAATATTCATCAGTGAGTATCTTTTTTGATCATAAATGTTTAATCATTGGAAAAACTTCTACTTTGTCTGGTTTCTGTGAACAAATGCTTCAATTTTCAATAAATAAAATATGCTGTTAGTAACACCAGTCGAATCGTGTAGAATTTCATGGTTTCAATACTTTGTTTGCTCAATTAATCCCTCACCGATAACAAAGAACCACACAGAATACTGCATATAAATATCCATTTTCAAGTATAACTTATGAAATCTTATGAAGAAGTATTAATCTCATTTTTTGTTTCTTATCCTCATCAGAATTGGTATAATTAGACAACTTTCTGTATTTTAAAATACAGGATATATTTATATAGTTTTTATACTAAAGACGTAACAATGAAAAAATTCAATTTTTATATCGATTAATGTTAATAAAAAGCAGTGCAAAGTGTACACTTACATGTTTGCTTACTGGCCCTGTATAATTCCTTAAACTCTTTTAGTTGAAACTTTATTTTTTTAATTTTCGTTTCCTTCAACAATTAATCTCATTTATTCATTTATTTATAGTAGACGTAATACAGCTTTCATAAATTCAATTATAATAGTTATTCTTCACTTTCATCATCACATTCAAATAATTCAATCACATTTTTGTGTCTTGAACATTATGTATACCTTGTGTCTTGAACGTTATACGTACATACACCCCCCCCCCCCAAATGTATAAAAGGGAAAAATACTGTTTCCGGAATACGTAAGTACAAACGCTGCTAAACACCATGTTCGATATTATAGAAAAAGTAATTCAACTAGAGGTCGCTTTTGTAATACAATTGATAAGATAAGTAAAAAAAAATATACAAGAAATTTGAATTAAATATTTATAATTCTAGTTGCAGAGCTCTAATTAAATGTAAAACTATTACGAATTATTCATACTTTTATCAACACTTTCATTGTCATGAAAACTGTAGCACATAAATGATAAAACGATATCATCAGCACTAATGTCCTCATTTTGTGTTAAGATTATATTGTCGAAGAATGCTTTCGAAAAGCATCTTAAAAGATAATATATGTAAGCTCATGAATGGGAATCAATAATTCCATTAACCTAAATTTGCACTATTACCGTCAGGATCTCTCGTTTAAATTTTTATCTAATGTTAAATAATACATAACTAAAAAAAATCATTGTATACTTTAAAGGTATTATTTAGCTAAAAATTATGAAATGGAATAATTCGTAAATTTATCTGCCATTCTGATAATAAATTATGCATTAAACTTGAAAGGGGAGGGCTTTTAACGAAAGTGAAATGCTTTCAAAAATTGTTTCTAAAATTCATATTAAATTTCTGCGATAGAAAGAACACAAAATGTGTCTCTCCATTCTATTTATTTTTATATCGATATGTATAAAATGCACAAAACAAAAGAATAGTTCTGGAGGTTCGTTGCATGATCAAATTACAAGGCTATCCAATGAGGATATAATTTAATAGAATAATAGATGCATTTTTACATTAAGTCACACACCAAACTTTCAATGCTTAAGGTTGCTGTGTACTAACTCTATTAGATTTGCTCACCTCAATGTTAACATATGGAGAAAATTTGTCTACTGTTTACAGCTACATAAATGCTGATAATCCAATAAAAATGGTGTTTTTAAATAGCTTGAACTTTTCTGTCCCTTGCAACAGGATTCATTTTATAAATGTCGTCGACCAAAGGAATTAAGGATTGTTTACAACACACTATACCAAATTTTTCCCCCGAAAAATTTAAAATTAAAAATATTATTCGCAATTTGAAAAAAAAACGAAAAATGCCCCAAGGTATAAAATTTCTTGCTCTATTACGGAGTACAATTTTAAAATAAAATCTTTAAATTCAGGTTGGCAATCCGTGGACAAATTTTCTCCATAGGTTAACATGAGCGAATCCAATAGGGTTAGTTCACAGAAGCTTTAAAAGATCGTCACAGGCTGACAGAAATTTATTGAGATAAAAAATACACACAATATCTTTAGAAATCAGAGAAATTATATTAAATACAGGAGGAATTAGTAGGACAAGGCAATAAAACATTTTAAGATGTATATTTTAAAGATTTTACTTAACATACTCGTATGGCTCAAGTTGAAAGAATTGATAAGTAAAAGTTTTTTTAAACACTTCGTGGAGTGGAAAAAAATCGAATTATCCCGTATAGAATTCTTGGCTAATTTTAAAATGCGCACACTAGTGTTTGAAATGAATTAAACACTCACAAAACATGGAGTTTCTCCAAAACCATTCAGTTAACAAAATTTGTTTGGATTTTAAATAACGCTTCAGCCTAAAATTCTATAATAAAGAATTACCTTTAAATATGTATGAATCATATATAAAATATAATAGTAAAGTTCGAGGAAAATATATGAAAGAGGTACTTTGAAAAAATCCAAATACATGTTACAAAGTAGTTCTTTAGAAATTTCATTTTTCGTGAGCATTTAGTTAATTTTCTAGACTAGAGTATGTGGCACAAATAGTTTAGGAATATGCTGCAAATATGTTGTGTATTGTAACCTGAATACATAAATGATATGTTATTTGAAACTGAGCAGTTTTATTTATTAACACGTTATTTTCTTTTTGCATTACTAGATAACATTGTAAGGGCATATCTTATTTAAAGGAGAACCTGCTTCACTTGTTATTAATGTCTGTGACTATAGAGAAGCCTCGTAGTTTAACATTAATGCATACATGAGTTATTTATGTTACTAGAGCCGTTTCATAAATTACTTATGCAAATACTTCAAACAGAAATACTTCGAGTAATTAAACTCACTGCATGGAATTCTTCTGAAATAAAAATATTTTTATCTAAATAATTTCTGACTAACTTAACCCCGAGGAAAACACAAATTTCAAATTAACTTCATAATGAAATTCCTAGACAAATTTCATCAAAATAATTTAAATTGTTTTCCATGAATAAATTTTAATTTGCTGGTTTCATGATACTTCTAAACTGTTCATCTGTTTGCGAATAAATGGTTTGAACTACATTTATGAGGTGCAATGTTATTTAAATGGAAATGTATGGCACGCGCGCATTTCCTTAGATTGTATAATTTTTATGCATTTTTAACAGTATAACAGTCAATTGTACACTTAATCATTTCCTAACAAACTAATGTTTGAATTACGTTTCAAGAATGCCGAATTTGTTTATAATGTCAATTGCTCACACGTTTGAAAATCAAAATTTTAAATTTATTATATTAATAGATAATTTTCCTCATTTGTTATCTATATATATAAAACAGTTCCGTAACTGACTCATTCATTCACTGACTGACTGACTGACTGACTGACATACAACGCACAGACCAAACCGCTGGACCTAAAGGGCTGAAATTTTGCATGGCGATTCTTCTAATAGTGTAGGGGTGCACTAATAAAGATTTTTTAAAAATTCTTCTTAGATTTTTTTAAATTAAATTTTTAAGCTGTTTTTTAAACTTTTTTTACGTTTGCATTTAAAATAATACATTGAGGGTTATAAAATTTATATCACGAGAAAGATCATAAAAATTCCTTCAAAATGAAATTTTTTTCGAATTTTTACCTCCATTTCCTGATTTTTGGTGAATTTTTAAAGATTAATTTTTAGAATTTAATTTATTAAATGCTGATCACGTGATTTCATTTTCTGGTACTTTCAATAAATTTATCGTCACTTGCGTAACAACTAAATAGACAAAAAAAATATTTTTTTCTCTTTCTAATGCAGCAGACGATTGGATATTATCCAAAAAAAAATGCATATCCCTTACGATTTTTTTTAAATATATATATAGAGATAGATATATATTTTACATCAATTGTATACATTGATCATCGCATTTATTATAAATATATATATTTATTTTTTTGGTATAAATTGCAAAATACAATACGTTGTTATTGTATATACAATACAATACGTTGTTACGCATTTATTATAAATATATATATAAATTACAATACGTTGACCGTTGTATTTAATTTGAATGTACTCCGTAGCGAAGCGCGGGTTTTCAGCTAGTACAATATTAAAAGGAAATCAACAGCTATAAATATGACGTTAGCAATAATAAGTTGTAATAGTCGTAAAATATATTTCACTCTCCACATTCAAGTGGGGTTAAGAAAGCAGAATCCTAGGGGATGGTGAAAAACCACGAATACCTCTAAGCCTTTTGTTCACACCTTAACATTCTCCTGACTATACATTGAGCTAAAAAAGAGTACGCTTTTCTCTAACTATGTTTTATAACTTTAAAATTACAATATCGGTAATGGTGATAAACACACATCACACAGATTGAAATAGGCATTGTACATGTACAGCAGGTGAATTGCATGCATAGTATTTAGATAACGAAAAATTATTAAACTTCTTAAAACAAAATTTTACATAATGCTTTAAATCCACAATTGTATTTTATAAACTTTGATAATTTTAATCAAAAAGAACCTTTCTTAATTCCTGACGGCAAGCTATGTTCCGCACATTTGCTTGGGGCAGTTTCAAGAAATTTATTTATTGTTTTTTAAATAAGAAATTCCGCATAGTCTATCTAAGTGAACAAGATTTTAAATTAAATAATATTTAATGATCTAATGGCCAATTATTATTTTAATAATCCAATTCAAGCAAGGATTAAATCAGCGAAATTTCAATTTCTGACAGTAATGGTATCTATTTTTTATACTCAAAAAGTAAACATTTGAAATCCCTTTTGTCTAAAATGTAAATAAATCTGTTTCAACGTTTAAACAGGAAATTATACAAAAATTAATCAATTATCAACTTTTAGAGCGAAATCCTCGAAAGTGAATGTTTGATTGTAGTGATAATATCTACATTTCTGTTGCTTTAGCAAAGAAATACAAACGTAAATATCACTTATGAACTATCGAGAGAAAAACGTAATAATGTATTCGTATTTCCAACTTTAATAAAATTGATAATGATTTATTGTTTAAAGTTTGCTGCAAAACAATTTTTTTTGTATCATCTACACTTTAAATGACCAAATATTTGAAACTTTTTCTTCCCGATGGATTTTCCCGGTAGGAGGATGTAGGAATCCAAAAAAATGCAAATTTTAATTGGATGGTGCTTGTAACTAATTAATTAGGCCCAAAAAACTTAAAAGAAGTATATAAAGAAGAGAAATAAATTTAATAAAACTCCATAATCCATCGGAGGGAAAAAAATTCATTTAAAAAGAATAAGAAATGAAACAAATTCGAAAAAGAAATATGCTTTGAAATTGCGGGTGGAAGTTTTGTTATTCCACCATCTTACGTCGTTACTGTATCATTTGTGTTAGCCATGAAATCATTGTTTAGAACTTAACATTTTGCAATAGCAGAAAAAAAATACTCATACACTCATGAATCAAAAGGACTTAAGGTGCTGCCATTTTTCATATTCAAAATTCGATTCTCCTCTCCCGAAAAGTGACTGGGCATGTTTCTACCTATCCTCCAACAAATTTTTCACTTAAACGATATATTTTAATCTCGCATTAAAAGTCAAAAACATTACGAATTCAATGCGTTTTTTTTTTCTCTGCCGTATTTATAAAAGGTCTCTTTTCGGGCATTTTTTACTTCAAAAATCCTTTTCAGGCTCTCCAGATATTTATGAACCAGTACATTTCAATTACACAGCAGTGCTTTGCATCTTCTCCGAGATAACCCATTCATTCGGCCCCATTTCGTCGCACAATGGAGGCTTTTACGTCTTGGGGCCCACAGTGACTCACTCCATCAATAAGTGATAAAAAAGGAGGGAAAGAACTGAATTAATTTACCACTTGATTCAAAATGGAGTAAAAGGGTGCTGCATTCATATGTCTGCGCTCATCAGCTCAATCTGTGGTCAGTGAAAGTTTGCTGAGGGAATGAAAGCGAAAGGTTTGCCTCAATCGATTTCGTGACTTGGCGTAAACGCTGAATGCTATTTATTCGAAGCGTTACGGCTTATTCGGTTATGAGAAATACTGGATTTCTTTTTACTTATCTTTTTTTTTTCGCATGATCAAAACTGCAGAGATTAGGTGAATCAGAGAAGTGTTGCACAAAGGAAATGAGAGTAGTTTATTAAAATTTCATGTTTGTTTTTATTATTTCAAATGTCTTCTTTAATGCTTTTTGAAAAGGATGAATTATTCACTATATGCGGTTTGCATAAGTTCGTCTTCGATGGTACAGGGAAACATTTGCTTGTTGTTGTTTTATTTATAAGGGACCTAATCTCCTCAGAATTTATATACATGCTGATAATATTTAAAGATACGATTATATACGTTCTAGGAAAGTAAGCACATGCAAATCATATGCCAATGTGTGTATGCATTATTAATCATATTAACATCTACAACATAGCTGAATATTAAGAGGAAAATATACTATTTCATTCTGATCTATTATTGATTTATAGATCCAAACTTTCGATGATTGTTGTTCTTAGGGGGATGAAGCTATCATGCCTCTCTTGAATACTCTTTCGACAAGTTTTTCTGTATGACTATGAGACTATTCCATGCTTTTCCATTACACTAGGGAATAAATTGTTATTCAACTTTTCAAAGCGTTAATCGGTACCGGGAAGTAATTTTAATTCACACATAACTAGACATCAATGTAATGTAATTACTAATTCATGGTAAATTAGTAATTGCATTACATTGGTAATTCATTACTAACTATGGTGGAAGGAGACTACTATCTATAAAATCATTCAAAATCTTTTATTACAACTTCCAGCTCCGTTTAAAATGTACGCCCGAGCCGCCTGGAGTACTCAACTCCGTTGGTAACCCCTAACATACTTTCTCGTCCCCTGAAATCCATTGGCACGAAAACAAAACGTTAATTTTAAAGGATCCCTTGAAATGTTTTATAAAATAGGTTTAACGTATAGATTTAATAAAAATGTAAATAAGGTCGTTAGCCCATCTGCTGATGAACCCCAACAAACTACGTCTGCTTTGATTTTGAATCAATGGAGGGATCATAATTTCTTGACTAAAAACCGCAGGAATATGCAAAACAAAACAAAGAACTAAATTAAGTGAAAAATTACTTTATCTCGTGTTTTCTGTATTTAAGCATGCTAAGGTATTTTTGCATAATTTAGAGGGCTGTAATAACTACTAATTTTAATACATCCTCATACAGCATTTTCATATAATTCCTAACATTAGCATATGTGACTGAACTTACATTTAATATGAAAGTAGAAGGGTCAAAACGTGATGAATCTATATTACTTAAAAATCGATTTTACATCTGATGAGTATAACGCAGATTTGAAGAAATGTCACACATTTTTATTGATATTTGAAGATTGGATCATTTGGCCTCTGGTGATGTGCTTGTTGTTTGCTATAAAGAGCTAAAAATCTTCATGATGTAAAAATCTCGCAATTTATTATCTGATAGATATTGCTCGCATTCCTACTAAATTTGGCTACTTCTGATTTAATTCCCATTTAATTCCAGCTTTGTAAATTGACCTTCTCTGTAATATTTGTCTCCTTACTTTTTGATTAATCGTGAATGAATTGAATTTCAAAGAATTTTTTTTTTTTAAATGACTCTATGTATGAAAATTATGTACTCATTATGCTTTTAAAAAGAATTACCAAACAATACAAAGGCGGAAATCAATAGAATAAAGTTATTGAACATCTTACAGTAAATTTCTCCTTTAATGCATTATTTATATTTACTTAATATTATACTTTATTGAAAAGCACGTTTCATTCCACATATGTTGGTCTCGGTTAATTAAATTTTTGATTTAATATAATGTTTTTATTTTTAAAGTTAAAAAAAGTAGTGTTAAATCAAGAGAAAATATTTAGATGTTACATATGTTGTGAACCTATGTGAATTCAAGGTGTTTTTTCCCATAAAAATAGTCATTTATATGTCTGGATGTTTTGCTTAAATTACAACGCTTGATTGTTTGTAGAGACCTTCACAATGTAAATTCCCATTTGTATGCAAAACTTAATTTAAACAGTTTTATGTTTAACGCAAAAGAAAGGTTAATCACGCCATTCACTTTGTCCCCATTTAATAGATTACATTTCAGGTTCGCATCTTTCGTAATTTGTTGCATAAATTTAAATATCTTCCTAAAAAGTGATCTGCGTAATGAAATGAGATTTCCTTTGCTCTCGAATAAGATTAAAATTTTGAGCCAGTATTTCACAGTGACAGCATATACTATTTTTTTTAATGATTCCTCTTTTTTGACACATAAATACAACACTCCCCCCCCCCACACTAAAGCCTTAATTCATATATAAATTATATTTATTTAGACAGAAGTGCATAAAAGATTTTATATCGAAAAAGTTAATTTCAGTATTGGAATTGAAAATTATAGCGGTTGTTTGGTAAGTTTAGAGAGATATGGTCAACTTTTGCTACACAGGAGGTATTTAGACCAGAACGTGTTGTTAAAAGCTGATTCCGAATGACGTATAAAGACCCCTTTTTAACAATGGAATTCTAACTCACAGGCTCTGGACCGAATGCCAACATTCTAGCCATTTCAGACATCACTCGGCCAAAATATTGCAGATTCCATAGTATTTTACGTTCGTGAAATAGATTGGGTTACATATTGACAAAATACGAATGTTATTAAATATTTTTTTTTAATTTAGGGAGGGGTTGAATTTTTAAGAAATTTAAAGATCCAATTCATAAATATTAAACGAAAATTTATACTAAATAATTACTAAGCGTAAAATCCGCAGTGCATACCACGCTGGCAGTGCATAGTAATAGCACAGTGCAAATCCACAAAGCATATCTAGAAAGTTGAACAGACAGTGCATACCACGTCCTCACTCATTAGTTTTAAGATATCTTCAGCGAAAGTAAAAATACTTTATTCGCATCATTGTAAGATATTTTCTTCGCACTAATATCTTACAATGATGCGTATATAATCTCTTACATAGTACATCTGTATAATATCTTACATAGATTTACATTTACATTCTATAATATCTCTTACATCTGTATAATATCTTACATAGATTTACATTTACATTGGGATAAAAATTTAAAAATATATATATAAAGCTTTAAAACCTCATATCATCTATTTTTACGTATTCTAAAGTATGTTTTACTCAGAATAAGTATTTTACACCAAAGAGAATAGGAAAAAAAGTAACAATTATTTATGAACTAAAAATACTGTTAGCATTCTTAAATATTCCTTATCACATTTTTTTCCTTAACCCTTTGAGGGGCGCTGTTTGCACAGTGAAAATGCATAAATCTAGTCTTTTTTCACTTGCATTCAATATATTCCTGTTAAATGAACAGAAAAAGGGTTAGTACTGCCCTCTGTTATCAGTTTAAAGAAGTAAAAATATTTTGCAACCTTTAATTGGAAAATTTCTCAAGATTCTTTAGGTAAAAAAAAATCGGGAAAAAAAATCTGCACCGTGCAAACGGTGGAGGTTGTTGCCGCTGAAAGGCTTAACAAATTCAATAAGTGTAACCAAAGAATCAACCCTTAAATTTTCTATTATCCAAACACGTGACCTAATCATTGTGCTATTACGCCGTAACATGGCTACCAGTCAGAAACATAACACTATGCTTAAATGTATGATTGGATGGATGGATGAATGCTTGCATGTATGCTCCATACGAAAAATAAAAAAAGAACATAAGAATTCGAAAACTTTTTATGCTTCGGAAACACCGAATTTAGAACTCAAATTCTGAATATATGTCATTTGTCTAGTAGTATCGAAATTACATTGAATAAATAAGTTTATAAAAACTGGTTCATAAGTTATGATGAATTATAGACTGTCTTAAAACTATTTTAATAAATGCATGATTTGAACTAATGCATAAATGCAAAGTGTCTGTTTTGTACTCACAATACAAATTAGATTTCTTAGCATTCCTAGAACAGTGTATGGATTATTTAGAATAAAACAATTCGCACTTCCTACGAGAGCCAGAGATTACTGACCACAAGTTTGACAACACACAGAATAATTTGCGAATACCTAGGCCGTTAAATTCCGAGCCTTTCAAGATTAATAGCCCGAATAGTTTTCCTCAACAACTGACATAACTTCGAAGAGCGGCTCTTCATTTATATTTAACTGGAACTAAATTATCTTATTTGATATTAGAATTATCAATATAACTGGTTTCCGTGATACGTGATAAATGAGGGAAACTTTTGGCTCCGTCTCGATAGATAACGGCTAAATTAACATTCCCTGACTTAGGACGTAAATGGATAATTTCCTGACTCCCTTTTTAGGAATCTGACGTATTACAAATAATTACGCTAAAATGTGCTAAGGTTGATCAGCTGTATGGAATGGTTAGTTACATGCAATGGTTAGTATTGGTTTTATTCAGTGGTTAGATAATCGGCTCAGGATGGCTGAGATAGTGGATTCAATTCTTACAACCACTAAAGGTGTTTTTTTTTCTAATGAGAAAAAAAAATAAGAATTTTTATAGCGATAGATTAGGGTGTTACTAAACAGTTAATTTAAATTGAGTGACTTTACACTGAGGATTGGAGCTCCTTATACAAGTCTGGAGAATGTAAAATTGACCAGCACTTAAGGCCTCTAGGTATTATGGATTCGCTTAACTCAATGTTAACCTATGGAGAAATTTTTCCAATAATTGTCGATTAAGATTTATAGTTTTTTTTAATTGTACTCTATAATAGATAAAGAAATTATTTACTCGACTAACTTTTTCCTTCTTTAAAAGAAAAGGCAGTAATATTTTTAAATTTGAATTATTCAGAGAAAAAGTGTGGTAAAATGTTAAACGCACAAAATTTCCTTCAGTGAACAAAATTTCTAAAAGGAAAAATATAGCGGAGTAAAAAATGTCCTTCTCTATTACGGAGTACACATTTTAAATAAAAAAAAAATTTTAAATTCTAGTAGACAATAAATGGAAATTTTTGCGGTAGATGTCAACATTGAGCCTAGCGAATCCAATAGGGCTACAACCCAGGAACCTTTATTTTAGCCGCTCACTTCACTTGCCAAATCGGTTAAGTTCATATAACAAATATAACTAAAAAGTAAATAATTCAACAGAGAAAGATAATTACTAACAGGAAGAATGCAGACAAATAAACATCAATCATGCTCTTAGAGCTAAATGCACCATAAATGCAAGATTCTGTAGCAGTAAAAGAACTAAACCATACAACGAGCAACCGACTGATCTCTCCATCAGGAGGCCTAACCGAATCAGTTACCTCAAGGGGGAACTTTCTGAATAGGATGCACGTCTAACCAAAAGACATCCCAAGGTCCCGAGATACCCATTGAAACAGATGGTCAAATCAAATGAAAATAAACAGAAATCCTGCACTTAGATCCTGCACAAACGTACCAGAAATGCAAGATTCTGTAGCAGTGAAAAGTAAAACATGCAATCCTAAAAGAACACAAATGAAAAGACAGAAATACAAAAGGTACACTCACCCTATTCCAATGCGTTTTGCAGTAACGGTTATAGCTAAAGTGTGTTTTTTCTGTTAATTTGTTTTGCTGTCAATGCCTTATTTATGTGTATGATTTCTTGTTGAATTATTTACATTATTTGACTTCATAAAACAAAAAGTAGGGACTGTGATAAATATTATACATTGTTTTTTTAAAATTGCTCTAAAAATATAAATTCAAATAAACATTGTAAAATGTATCCACTTAAAAAACTTTTAAAAAGTAAAAAAACGCCAAGCTTCAACACAAAAGTTATGACTTAAAAATGGTGTGATATCAAATATCCAAGCTTATTAAGATCTGGTACTTAATACCCTAATCACGAATTTTTCACATCTAAGTGAAGTGGTTAAGCATGACTTGTTGATAGAAACCCTTCTTCACTAGACCAAACTCATCGTAACATGTTTCTGAAAATTTAAGTTTTAAATATTTATACATGCTAGGCTTGTCGGCGGTCTTTTCATATTTGGAATAAATAAATTTTGTCTGTTGAAACATCAAAACTATGTTTTTTAGTTGTAAAAATTATTCATTTTAGTTATTTATGCAAAATATGTGTGTCCTATTATTTGCTTACTTTTAAATTGAATGTAGCAGTAATTTTAAGACGATCACGAATTATTCTATAAATTTGAAATTTATTTTCCCGTTACATTTAGGCAACGTAATTCCAAAGCATGGTATTCATATTTTTTGTTCTTTAATGTAAAATTGTTCCTTTGGCGAATAACAACATTGTTTATTATTTTTTTTTTCTAGTTAACGGTTTGTTTTGTTTGACATCATGCAATAACTTCAAATAGAAGACTGATTAAAATGACTAATATCCCATTAAAATTCTGTTAAGAAATGCAATTGAGACCCAGTGCTTAATAAAATTGGATATAACACCATTTTTTGTCGTACCTTTTGTTGGAATGATGCTATAAACATACTGTCTAACAAAGCACCGAAAGGCGCAGTTAAAATCTAAAATTGATGTTTTAATTTCCCATTAACTATTTTTTTTCTTTTTGACTTTCTGTTATTTTAATGATTTTATTTTTAAGACGTCCGCCAAGCCTGGCATGTATAAATGTTTAAAACTTAAATTTTCAGAAACAGGTTATGATGAGTTTGGTCTAGGGAAGAATCGTTTCTATCAACAAGTCATGCTTAACCACTTCACTTAGATGTGAAAAATTCGTGATTTGGAAATTAAGTACCAGAATTTAATAAGCTTGGATATTTGGTATCGTACAATTTTTTAGTAATAACTTTTATTTCGAAGCTTGGCTTTTTTTACTTTTTAAAATTTTTTTTAGTGGATACAGTTATTTTTTTGAAACAGGTAAATAACCATGGCTCCTTTTACAGGCGGAAGACTGACTGGTTCCCCAGAATACAACCAAGTTTTATGTGGGAATCGAACCAGCGCCCCCGGCGTGGCAGGCTGATGCCTTAACCACTTAGCCACTGGGCGACAATCGCAATTCCTCTATGATTAAGCGGTTGCAAAAATAGAGTTGTTGCTGAATAATGGTTGCCATTTTGGTGTGTTTTGGTGTACTATCGTCCTGATTTGCTAATTTTACAGTTTTATGCTAATTAAAGATAGAAAATTTATTTTTTTAACTGAAACATATACAGGATTTTAAGTTAGCGAATAACTTATCGAAAAAAACCAAGCCTCAATCGAATCTGTTCAATATTAAACTCTATAGGTATTATTAAAATGTTGACGAAATAATTCCTGGCGAAAACTCGATTATAGCAAAATCCCTAACTTTAAGGAAAATTAAAAACTCCGTATCTCGATTAATTTTTAACTTTGAAAGTCCATTTTTATCTCAATTTAAAGTACTCTCTGATAAGATTCTTCTACTTTGTACTCTGATAAGATACTCTTTGTTTTAATTTTGTACGATGCTTGGTTCATTCAGAATTTTACAATTTACGCACACTGCTTTAACATGGGAAGTATAGGAGAGACAGGTGCAGAGTACATAAACGGTAAGCGGTCTGACGAATTTTTGTACTTGGCGCGTTTATTCATTTGGCGTCTATTTTTTTTTCAGCTTGGCGTTGCAGGTTGATCGCCCTGTTTGTTTATTGCAGAGGCAGCTTTTATCTGAAGACATATAAAATCTATAAGATAGAATATCCTTGGACTAATCGTTATTATTATAAGAATTTTTGCGTGACGAAGTGAGTTAGTAGATTTGGCAAGTGAAAAAAAGTAATAACATCGAATTCAGTCTTCAACCTATTTTTATTACTATAGAAAAAAAATTGAAATTATTGTTTAATAATTTCCAAGTACTTATTGCAGCAGTTAGACTGTAATTAACCCTTTTATTTTACTCCTTTTGTGATGAAACAACACTAAAAGATTTATCGTTATCATCAAGTACTTGCTTCTGCGTTTCAATTGTATTTTTGAATCGATTTACGTTAAAGTATGGATTTAACATGATTGGCTTCTGAAAAAAAGTTGTTTATTATTCGATGGCCAATTTCTTTTTTTCATTAGGTGGTGTTAATCCTTATCGTTTTGGAAATTGAATGTAAAAAATTAGGAATAAATCAAGTGCTTTGACACTAAAGTTTCAAAATTTTCAAAAAGTGGACTTTACCTATTTGGCTTGCTAATGACTCATTTCTTCGTAGTTTAGTGGGTAGATTATCGTCCTATAACGCCGAAGAATGTGAGTTCGGTTCTCACTCCCCAAAATTGTTTTTCCCCCTAAAAGTAAGAATTAATGAAGTGTTATAGATGGGGTCAATACTGTAGCATCGACATTTAACTTGTGGGATTTTCGATTTTTATACGGGACACCTCAGTCTAGACAGTGAAGAACGTACGATTAATCAACGTCATATGCACAGTTGTTTACTGGTTAGATTATCAGCCTACAATATCGGAGAGATTATTCCAACTCCCCCAATTAGTCTTATTTAATGACAGAAAAATATGATTTAGTGCAGCATGACAGATGGGGTCGTTGCTGTAATGTTCACTGTGAAATAAGCAATTTTCAACCAAGGTATGACACTTCTCGGTTTCGACGAACAATCAGCGACTTTGACAGATCATTAAGAAGCTAGAATATTGGTCAGATGTTCCAAAGATGGTGGATTCTATTTTTAAATCGCACTACGGATTTTTAATTCAAATGAGGAAATTTCAAATGAGGAATTTTTTTCTCAAAAATGGTATTATTAGGATGTTTTTGCTAATTTTAAATTTAGGGTCAAACTAAATGTGTTTTCACATCAAGAACCAAATTACACAGAAAATCTTCAAAATCTGAATATTTTTCTATATTCAGTGAACACAGCAACAAATGCTTTTGATTGAAAAGCAGTGATAATAAAGGCAAAAGACAACGATTAAAGATAGTGTGGGTTAAAAAATTGCAAAATATATTAATGAATTTCATTCTAAATGTAAGATATATCTCTCTCTCTCTTTATATACATATGTAATATCTATCTATCTGTCTATCTAACTATTATATATATATATATATATATATATATATATATATATATATATATATATATATATATATATATATATGTGTGTGTGTGTGTGTGTGGCTTGGTACAAGGAGTGCCTATGTCAGTTTTCTCCAAGATGACTTTGTTTGCTTATGTTTCTTTAAAAAAAATATTATTTTCAATATAAGAAGTACCTAGACCTCTCAGATGATTTAAAAGTGTTTTCTAAAGCATTGTACAGACTTGGGTACTTCTTAAATTGAAAATAATAATTTTTTAAAGAGACATAAGCAAACAAAGTCATCTTGGAGAAAACTGACATAGGCACCTCTTGTACCAAGCCACACACACACACACACACACACACACACACACACACACACACACACACACATATATATATATATATATATATATATATATATATATATACCAATGGTCTTTAGAACAAAACATGTTATACTCTTCATATGATTAACTGAAAAGGGTAGTTATTCTTCTACATCGTTTTGTATCATGCGATGTACTAAATAGCAGGCTATCTTACTGACGGGAGTAACACTCAGTTTTCGAGTGAATGTTCACAAAATTTCCCTCTATATTTCTGTCCCACGACAAAGAATATTCAGCTTCACAAATTTTGTTTATTTATTTTACACCGATGCAAAATTTACCTCCATGTATATTAATTGTAAGTATTCTTATGGTCTCTACTAATCTCTGATAACACGGACCCAATGGATTCAGTCGTTAACATGCTCCCGGCAGAAAATTTTCCAAACCAGTGTCAATTATTAGGAAAAAATGTACACGGTAGCAAATTCCAGAATTCTCGTCTGCGTATGTGAAAGGGGAGCACAACAAACTTGTACTTCCCTCACAGCGTTACTCGCATCTTATTTACATTGACGTTATTGACATTATGATTACCGAGCCTTATATGCCTCCCCTTATATGCTTAAACCCTTTGTATTCAATGTAGTGCGCAGGAGCTTCCTAATGGAGTAATCTTAGATATAGCGTATTAAATGGATAAAATGTAACAAGAAATGATTTTTTTTAACAATATTTTAACACAATACTGAGACATTACTTAAAATAAGTAAAATCCTACGTTTCCGTTCATGAGTAATGAGCTGTACTTTACAGTAAAACAACACAGAGCTTACAAATTTTTACTTTAACTAGAGAAATTTCGCTTAAATTTTCAAAAACAAAAGAATCATGTATGTAAATAACACTATTTTATAAAGAATAAAGCACATATTACTTTTAAAATGTCGTAAATAGCCCTTTATAGTAAAAAAAAATCTTATATTCGGTTAATTCGACTGCACCGGGTTGGGCTCGACATATCTTTAGGCCTTCCGGGTTGAACCTAATATATTCGGTAAATTATCATCAGTCATACTACTAATCCCCATAATTACTCAACTGATATTAAATATTCAGAGTTTTATTTTAGAGTATTTCTACAGCTTTTTGTTTTAAAGAGGATGCAGTCATCAGTTCTTGGTTATCTGACATGGTCATATAACTTGGCTATCTGTAAAAGCAATTTAGATTCACTGGGTCTTCTATGTCAATGAGAAGGTCTCTTAACCCTTTAAGGGGTAACAACCTCCATCGTTTGCAAGGTGCAGGTTTTTTCCGATTTTTTTAACCTAAAGAATCTTGAAAAATTTTCCAATTAAAGGTTGCAGAATATTTTTGCTTCATTAAACTGATAAAAGAGGGCAGTACTAATCATTCTTCTGCTCATTTAACTAGAATACATTAAATGCAAATGAAAAAAAGATCATATTTACGCGTTTGCACTGTGCAAACGGTGCCCCTCAAAGGGTTATGTCTCATGTATATTTCGCTTTTCGGTTGATCTGGATGAACTGCGTTAATTCTGTCGTACTGGATACGCTTTCCTAAATAATGTTACAGATATTTCTATTCGAATGAGTATCTATTTTTCGTCAACGTGGCATTTTGTGTTCAAGAGATTAGCCCATCTACATTTTGGCTTCTTTATTGTGAGCGCACCATATAGGTTAACAAAATCGTGCCTTAAGAGAAGGCAGCATAGGAACATCCATGCCTTGGTCAAGGTTTGGATACAAGCCCCAACTGTGGACACTGAACTCTATATGATGTGGCGGTGGAATGATTATTCTGAAGCCCTTTCATTAAGCTCTGAATAGTTAGAAAATCAGATTGATAAACCATGTTTTCATTTCTTAGTCTTTATCTACGCATGTAGTTCTTTACATTCAGTATAGTTTTTCTGTTGGTCGATTGATAATGCAACGTCCACCTGCGATCGTCGGGTCCCGAATTCAGATCTCGACTCCAATATTCTTCCAATATACCTCGTATCAGTAATACGCGAGAGATAGTTTCAGTGGCTTCTTGTTCATAATAGTAGAATCCTATAATAAAGTCAATTCATTAAACATATTCTCTAAGATAGAAATGTCCCAGCATTCAAAGTAAGCTATAATACGACAAAAAAAGAAAAAAATGCTAAGAATTAGTCAGTAGGGAAAACAAAATTTTCTATTCAGACTAATTCTTTTCAGTTTAATTCATTTTCATGCATACTAAAAGATAAATCAACGAGTCTATCTTTTTTTTTTCAATTTACTGTAGCGTATATAGAAAGAAATGAACCGAAAAGTTTATATTTTAGGACATAAAATCTTTAAAAGTCTTCTATCAATTCCGCCACATAAGTTTTCATCGATTTTATTGGTACTAGAAGGAATGCAGCTTCTCTATTTTTAGTTTTTTCCAAGCATTACACTATAAATTTTGTTCTCAGTAAATAAAATTTGAAGTGCAACTAAATGCATCATGCATTTCAAAGAGCTGTCCCAAGGGATTTATATCTCCCACCGTGAGACTCTATTGTGCATTTTTATTAATAATCAAAAATGCGTTAGTTTATTAAATGATAAAATATATATATTTGTCAATTTTTACAATCATCGTGGCTTTGGTAAAAGATATTTTTCAATGTCAAGGAAAAATTTTAGAGGATATGCGTTTGTAATCATAACTTTTTGTTAAGATGCTGAGTTTCTTGGAGAATGGAAGCGTTTCAAAGATCGTTTGTTTTTCAAATATGATTTATTCTTTTACTTTAAGAGGTTTTTTGTAATTGGCGCATGTAAGAGACACTAGTCGATTTCACGGGAAGGTTTTCAGGGATATTTGAGAATTACATTTTTGCTTGCATTATGTTTCTTAATAAACTGGGTTTCGTGGAAAGGGGAATCTTTGCATACGAGATTTATTTTTCAAATCTTTCGCAGAATTTATGTATTAATTTGCAAATTTTGTCGAAATTTCTAAAAATAACTTTGAATGTGGGACACATATAATAATAAAAATATAAAATATAAATATAACTAAAAATATGAAATGTGTGTTCCATACTTTATTAGAATATCTAGAATTGAATGAACTGAATTGCTCCATTGTCATATTAAACCATATATCAAAAATATCTGAATTGAAAAGGAAATATGGATTCCCTTGAGTAGACTCTGTCATTTAAAGAGAAATCTAAAATACTTATATACCATCTTCTTTTTAGGGAGTAAATATACAGTTCACAGCCTATTTCAATATCCATTTACACTATCAAGAGGAGGTATCAGCTTCCCAAAATTAAGTAGTTGACTTTGAGCTGCGGTAAAGGACAAATAAATGTATTGCTTTGAAAAAGGAAATTTAAATGAATAATCAAGAATGATTCTCTTTAAAAGCTTACTTCCACTAGTATATATAGTTCCGAATTAGCCTAATTTCTATAAAACATAATTCGACAAATGTACGATACAATGAGCTACAAAAAAGGAGATACTTAATAGAAATCCTTGTCCTGTTATTGAAAAATATTTCTTTTGAGTGGAACACACAATCATTAATTCCACGGAAAACTTTTAATAAATTGATTTGAACAAAGCATTTAATACGCACTTAAGCACGCATAACACACTTCCTTTTATCTACTTATGGGAATATTATACAAAAAAGTCTCTGGATGATCTTTTTTCTTCAATTTATTCATTTTCCCTCCTCGCATTACACCTTCCTCTGGGGACATTAAAAGAAACTCCGGGGCTACGGGGACTTCCTTAATCGTGATAAGAAAATAAATATGTAAGAAACGGGTGTGTGTGCGCGACTTTCCCTCAATATCACCCCCATAAATTCTTCAGCCCATTTGTCGGGGCAAATAAAGCGGGGGGTGAAAAGTTATACCCAATAAAACTCCTCCTTGGATGACGACGTAACAAGTTGATGCTGGAAAATCGCATCGCCCGCAGCAACAAGAGAGGACCCCCCTTCACCGTTGTGTCAATAAGCATCGCGTAGCATTTGCATAAAATGCGATTCGACGCACTCTTTCATCTCTTCCGAAACAGCCAATTTCATTAGCTCTCCCGGAGGCGTACTGACACGCTGAACTGCGCACTTCCGCCATATTTGAATGCCAAGTCCTTCAGCAAGTATCATTCCGGTTTAGAGATGAACGGGAATAAAGGGAACACCCCTACAACTGTAGGGGAATCAAATTGAAAAAGACGCCAAGGATGCTCTTTGACAAGAAACCTTTACTTTCTTACATGTACACCAATGTAGTGCTACTTCTTGTGTCATGGTAAAATCCTCATGGAGGTAAAATTTAAGTTTTCTTTTTCATTGGTGAGTAAGTTGATGAGGATTAATATATGTAAGGGATATTTGCTCCTATAAGATACATCCCGACGTTTAATACGCTGAGTAGTTTTTTTGAAAATTCTTTTGAATACCAAACACGGGGAATTCCAAATCTGGATTAGGGAAGTTTATTAATCGAATACAAGACCTATGCTAGAATCCTAAAATTCAAGAGGGCATTTTGCTCTATGTAAATAGAGTCATTAAAAAAGTATCAATCCGTTGTACAAATGAACAGGAATTAAAGGAGGAATTTCCTGCATAAGATAAAAGCATTTCCTTTTATCTTAGCAGGATGAAGGAAAGGGAAAAGTTTAATATCTCAAACGTGTCTCTAGAACAAATAATCAGTTATTTTGTAGAAGAATCCCAGTTGATTGTTAAACCTGTGTTAAAGAAAAGCATTTTAGGTACTTGAATTTAAAGTTTTTTAAAAATAAATTTTGAAGGCATTCTTATCGGGCTCGTTCTTATGCCTTGCTTCACGTATTTAGACAAGTTTGGGACCCTAAATTTCACCTTCAAGGAAAATCCTCCCCCCTCAAAGTCTCACTTAACCTGGGAATGGGAGTGAATATATTCGAAAAAGACATGAAAGTCAAAAGTACACAAGGTATATGTAATGAATTACCTAAAAGCCAACTAAATTCATATGGTTGGTTGGTTAGTTAGTTGATTGAGAGTGCTACGGTCGTTTTTGCTACACGGGGGGGGGGGGGGGAATTATACTTGGACCTACTGCTTGAAGACGATTCCGAACGGCTACAAAGATCCATGCTAATTGTGGGACTCGAATCCACAGACTCTGGTACCGAATGTCCGTGCCCTAGCCGTTCGACCATCGCTCGGCCAAATTGAGTTAAAGGAAAGTAAAAAGTAAAAAGCAAAAAATCCAATAATAAACTATTGATTTCGAATTCAGATTGAGATTACAGCCACAAAAGAAGAAATTAATTACAGATAATTACCCTGAAGTACAAATTACTTCCTACACGAAGAACTTATTATTTAACACCTAACGTTGAATTCATATATCTCACCTAACGTTATAACTTCCACTAATCAATGCCTGTGTAAAATACCTTTCAGTTTACATCTTAGATTATCCCCAGTGGGACTTGTTACACAGAAATTGTAGCAACCGTAAACGTCTTCAAACAAAATTTTGATTTTGATTGAGCCATCTACTGGCATGAGGTAAAACAACCCCACACACCTCTTGTGTATTCGAATCGTGCAAACATTATTCTTACTTAGCAAAGATTGGGGGACTTCTTAGAGTTCAGTGAGTATAGTGCAGGGTTACTGAAGAACTGATGCCTGTAGAATTCGGCAGAAAGGAAAGTCAGCTTAAAAATAATGGTTAACAAACTACAAAATGCAATACTTTAAAGGTGATCTTACTGTCATGGGGTCAATTAACCTTTTCGTATCTTCCCAAACGTTTTTAGTTTTAGACCACTTCCTCATCCCCTTATATTTCATGTGTTTCAAAGGGTAATTATTTTTCATGAAAATTTATGAAAGTCGAACCGTATCTGGATTTAAACAGTTCCATTCATAAATCTGAAATATCTCCCCCTTTTATTTATCCGCACCCAGTGATGATCTGGGTTCGCCAAAGACGTTCCTTGGCCGTATTTGTGACAGGGCCAAAATAGTCTAATCCAAGTAGGATCGCATCAAATCCAGAAGTCAAAGTCCTTCTGAGAAGTCCTTCTGGCTAGGGGAAAAGGAAGCAAACTCTTGGAGGCTTGCTTCTTATAGAGGACATTTAATATTTTAGTTACTAGGAGTGATTAAATGTTGCGATTACAAAATCAAAAAAAAAATCATAACAAATTAAAATTAACCATAATAATTATTCTCTTCATTGGCATATTTCTCTGACACATGCAATGTGTCTGCCTCCGTAAAAGTGAAAAGTCCTTTAACGAAAACCGTAAAAAAGAAATTAAAAATTGCATTGATTCGTTTCATTCCATCATGGTTATCGCTTACATTTGTCTGGTAGTATAACTTACAATTTTTATTGAGATATATAAAATACTGTTTAATGTTTGTAATGTCTGTTTTCGACAGCAAGAATTATGAAATTATAAACCTCACCATTATGAGCATTCATATGTATTAAGGATTCTTTTCTTCTGTTACGGATTGGGAAATATCTCGAAGATTTAAGAAGCAAATTATTACATCTTGAACAAGTTGGAAAATTATAGGGAATAAAAATCACAAATTGTGTTTACTATTATGAAAAAAGAAAAAGGATTCATGAAAAGTTTGAGTATTACTTGGATCAATAGATATCACAAGACAACAGATTAAAAAGAAGTGTACATTTTGAAATCTTCATCCAGGATTTAACAGTAACTGTAATATGATGTAGCTGTATTATAGAGAGATTGTTTAAAAATTGAAATCTGGTTGTTTAAAATAATGTCTTTTTTGGATATTCATGGTCCTTTAGATGACTTTGTAAATGAGAAATAAAACTTTGGAAAAGCACAACTATAACGATGCACTTTTAGACAATTCTTATTTGCTTTAATGATATTTCTTTTTTAATAAATGTCATTGATAGAAATTCGAGACATTATGCTGAAATGTTGGTAACTAATTGATTTTAAAGGAAAGTTGTAGCGTTCAAATTATCTCAGGTGTTTCAGGGGATTTTTTATGGAGCCTCAATATTGTAAAATTTAGGAAAGTCAAATAACCAGCTGGAGACTAAATACTAGCTAGCTTTTTAAATAAAATGTTTTTTATTTCGTGAATGGCATTACAGTTTTTTATTTGGGCCAGAAAGTAACCTCCTATACTGATATGGGGCTTTTATCAATGTATGATCTTTCAATATTGATAAATCGTTACTTTTCAGGATGTCCAACATCATGAGAAACAAACTCAAAGCAACACTTGATTAGCACAGCCTGTTTAACGAAACACCAATGCTTTCATCTCTATTAACTAGTGGAGCCCAAACAAACAAAAGTGCAGTTTAGTGCCACAGCAGTGGCCTTCACGGAACCTCAATGGCGAGATGGAGGATGAACCTTCATTCATCTGTTCATATATATCTTCTGGTGTGTAGATCTTATTATGTTCCCTTTTCTAATGCCAAGTAAATCAGCATTTGTCATGGAGATTTGGTTATTAAAGTTATTTTGGTTGTCAAAGAGAAGTATCTTCGGAACATCGAAATGATCAATGTAATATATGAGGTTCATCATGCTGTAGTTGAAATGACAAATGCAATCTTCACCAAATAGTCTGTATTTTGCAACAGTGGTCCGTTTTTGCTTGATATCAGTGTTTGCTGAAAACTTTCTTGTTTCTCTGAGGTTATTTTCTTCGTTACTGGTCTGGTATAGCCAATTTTCTCATCTACTTGCTGATGGTATAAATATCTGTTGGCAAAGGAATACTCAGAGAGATTGAGACATTTCGTACTATCGTGGCATCCCACTAAGATATCTTTCTGAAATTTAGATTACTATAATAAAACCAAACTTTACTTTTTATACTCTCTATTCCATGTGTCAGTTCAAAGCATATTTATAGTTTGTACAATGGCAACTAGAGTAAAGCATATGTTTTGTAATGTCAGAATATCAAGCAACACAAAATACTGAAAAAATGAGAGCTTCATAAATTAGTGAATTTACGGTCAAAAGCTTAAATATCCTGACAGTTATTCCAACAATTTATTACTTTCAACTCTGACATTTCTGAAAATATCGTAAATAAGACATGTTATCCTTTTTGTTTATTGTCTCCCTTTTGAAACGGATGAGGAAATGAGTACTTGCGAAACAAAATAGTTCTTTTTATCGCAAGCTCTCTTAATCATTTATCGGCTTTTATTTATTCCAATTATTCGTCACGAGCTTTTTCTGGTCTGACTTCTTAAGATCGTAATCTGCGAGACATATATAAATCCATCTTAGAAGAGGAATTCGATAAATTTGTTTTCTAACATATTTATTCTTGGATCTATATTACATTCTAATCACACAAATACTTATTAAACTCAAAACAACTAAATCTCTAGCATATTCATGAAACCCTTCAAAATAAAAAAAAGTTTATCGAACAGCAGAGTTGCAGAAGCGTATTTTAGGATCAGGATTAAAATATTAACTGCACATGTAAATGCGCAAGTATTCAGATATTTTGTAAATGCCATACCTTAAATCAAGCCATTATCAGTCTTTTGCACGGTTGACTACTTGCTGCTTTTATACGTCTTGCAATTTTGAGGTTATTATTTTGTATGAATAAAACATCCCAGAACAGTTTGAATTTCGGAGTGTGTCTGTGATCAAAAATTGGTGTGATTGCACAGAAATGTCCGCGGGGAAATTGATTGTGTTGGTTGATGAGTTTTATTTATTTTTTGACAGATAGATTGCGCTGTATCGAATATTAAACAATATAACTAGATTAATGATAACACTGAAAATAACTGCAGGTTAGGTTACACATATATATAATCAGAAAAGAAATTCCCAAAGATAGTCACGCGTTTTCTATGTTTATCACAGCAATTTGCTTTGCGCTGGTATTAAAATCTGTATTGAAATTTAATAGAATATTCTGAGACGTTTAAATCCGACTCTTCTCAAACTCGACTAGTTAATGATTATTCAGGAATTTATTTCCTATTGACACATTGACAAATGTTTTTATGGCCTAGTTTTTCAAGAGCATTCAAAAATGAGTTTTTTAAAAAATATTCTTATATGCAGTTTTCATTTAGAGATTAAGTAATATATATTATAACCGTAATTTTTAAGAACTAGTGTTCTGAAGTTCAACAGAACATTTTCAAGGGGTAGTGAAGTTATTTTAAAAAGTATTAGTGATTTTTTAGCTTCTTGAAAATTTCTAAAGTGTGATAGAGCGATATATAATGCTGACCTTTACACTGCAAAGCCAAATCATAATCTTTCAATAGAGTTACGATTTAAAATTGAGGTTAAACATTAAAATTTATCATTCAAAATTCATATGCAAGTTACAGTTACAGTTATCTGATATGGTTGTAAGCTAAACCAGCATGTCTTTTACCGTAAAATTCCGATTATCGTAAAATTCCGATAATCTGAATTGAATGTGAGCATTTGAGAGAGTAGATAGTCGATAGCGGAACAGAGAAATAAACACTCGCTTTAAATAAAATAAAAAAATTTAGGTAGTCGCTTCTAACGAAACTGCCGCGGGTTATTAACGTAGGATTACTTATCGTTGCTTACCTTTTTTTTAATAGTAAAATTCCTACATACGAAGAGAAGGATGAGTGATAACCCTGTGCAGAATAGGTCGATGGTAAGGAAAATAAGTTACATATGTCAGAAAATGGTTACATAAATAAGTTACATATGTCGGGGGTAATGTGTCGTGTAAATGTGAAGTCATTAAATGAGTTTCCCAGTGTACTCGGATAGCTGGACGGAACTACGCCTAAATTAAAGTGATGCTTCTTGAAATCGAATGCCTTTTCGTTGCGCTTTGCGTCTATATTAAAGTTCCCAATAAGCACATTGGCACCAATATCAAACTCTTCATCTATATGTAAACTTGATTCGGAATATTTCATGAGCGCGCGAAACAGAAATAATTTTAGATCGGCTGAATTGACTGATAGGTGTATATATATACGGATGCCAGTATGAGACGCGATTGTCCATTTATTGTGATATCTACCATACAAATATCACCAGCTCGTGGCATCTTGGAACGCTACTGTGCCACTCTTGATTTATAACTCGCGACGACGTCTGAAATTTTGCTTTACCACGGACCGTTATGTAGGAACGTAATCCTAAGTTCAAACTAAACGATTCTTGAAAGAAAGTTAATTTTATATATATATATATATATATATATATATATATATATATATATATATATATATATATAAAGGTATGTGCCACCCACTGCGTTTAGTGATTAGAGTCTTGGGCTGCCAACGTGTGGGCTGGGATCGAATCCCGGTTAATGTATGTATTATCCCCTCATAGGGATCAGTGTTATCTAACCTATATGGTACTCACATAATTAAACATTTGGTGAATTCGGGGCGTGGATTAGTCAAAGTTCTCAGGACAAAGTACTTGCAGCATAGAAAAAAATCATAAGGGTAAGATTTTGTTGCCTTTTATCCTTAAGATTTTACTTCAAGGTGATTAAAATCAATCATATTAATACATAACTTCGACTACATAAATTTTTACTGAAGCTCTACGGCCAACTTTTGCTACAAGAATTTTTAATGGACTGGGACCTACAGTTTAAAGCAGATTTCAAATGGCTTCAAACTTGCCAGCAGTGAGACTCGAACCCATAGGCCTCAGGGCTGTATGCCAGTGTCCCAGCAATTCAGACATTGCCAGACGAAGAACAGTTTGAATCATTGCTTATAATACTGTTTCTGTTAAGTAATTATACGAATGATGTAAGAATAGAAAACTTGAATTTTAAGATTATGTTTCTATTCTTAGGTAAGTTATTAAAAATAATAAATATTAATAACATGTATTAAAAAATATAGAAATTGTTTTTTGCAGTGTTATACGATAGTGAGGAAACATTTGAACTATCCTGCTATAAATGTCTTTACAAAATAGAAAATATTCTAAAAAAAGCCACTTGAAATTATTTTTCTGTTCCTTGGAAAATTAATAAGAAAAGCAGGAGGCAATTTTCTTCTTCTAAAAAAAAGTTTTATTTCGTGCAAAATTATTTAAAGAAGCGTCGAACATCATATCCGGAAATAATTACTAAAAGTCTCACAGAAAAGTGAAAATACGTCGCCCGCATGGTAGAAAAAGGAACTTTTTACGACAAATAAAAAATTATGCGATGAAATTTTCGAAAAAAAAATTAGATCGAATATTGAAAATAAATTACTCAGGCGTTAAATAAAATATTTTGACAAAATTGAGAAACATAAATTGAATTTCTGTTCTGCTGGTTTGAAACAGAACATATATTAAAAAGCAAGATTTGAAAAAAAGTTTATTACGAGAGTGGCAAATAATGAAAGATGATGAAAAATTGAATTAAGTAGTGTTTACATATATTAGATAACTGTAAACAATCCATATTTATTAAATATCTAGAATATTCCCCGAAAAGTGATTCCCTGAATGTAACAATAATAAAAAAAATTTAATATTTCAACTGCAATTTTATTCACCTAAAAATAATTTTGTCTTTATTATGTATACAAATTTAACTTGTCTCAAAATATACTACTTTGTCCAATTTTCAAATTTATTATTTTAATGGAGAAATTTTTATTATATGAAACTAACAATATGACTAATAATTAATACAACTATAGTAACTAATTTAAGGTGTATCTAATGGACCCAGTGACATTTAAGTTGCTCTAATATATTAGGTATTTAACAATTGGTTAATGTTTTCTTTATTTTGAACAAATTAAATAAATTAACATACCGATTAGATCCCCCAAATTATATCCTCTAGCATGTCTATAGAATCATAATAAAAAGATGCAGTTCATTTTTAAATTTTGTGCATCAAAAAAGTTAATATTTGAAATTATTGGGCTTAAATAACATAATATTATGACAAATTTGAAGAATTAATTGTAATCAGTTTAGTAATATGAAATTGGTTGAGACGAATGACTATAGCTTAAAGTATTTGATAATACTTATGTGGCACAAATTCGTTTGCCTGAAATTTTGGTTTCATAATTTTCTTACGAGTTAAGGATTTTTTTCTTTATTTATTTAAGGCGAATTAAAAATATTAAAAAAATTGCTGCGTTGATCGCTGGATTTATATGAAAGCCTCAAATTTTCTTTCTATAATCGGTAAAAAATCACAAAATCTTAATTTAATAAACAGATGGGGGATAATACGAACACGTATGAAAAAGTATGTCGCGTTTCACACCTGTAGAACAAGTGGCACACAAGTCTGCCACCTAGTGGCCGTAAAGGGGAAGGTATTAGTAGCTTAACAGCACTCATAGGTCTTGCGAGGGTCTATCGTACTATATGAAAGAGATGCTGCAATGACAGACCTGACTTTGATAGAGGCATGATTGTTGGAGCGCGTTTAGCTGGAACCTCGATGACGGAAACTGCAAACCTTATGGGGTTTGCAAATATCACGGTATCAGTCTTTATGGCATCGTACACGAAAGACAATAAGATGGCGCTTGAAAAGCATAACAGTGGACGAAAGAGAAAGCTGGCTGAGAAGGATAGACGCTTGAAGTGTATAGTGGCTCTAAAGCACAAGCAATCGTCATCCGAGATAACATCCGACATGAAGTTATCTGCAGGATCCTGTTTCAGCTAAACTTCCAAAAGGGAACTCCATACTGCGAACATTTATGGCAGAGTGGCAATTCCTAAACCGTTGGTGAAATCATGACATCCTTTCCAGCGATGACAATGGTGTAGAGCTCACAGATGCTTGGCTCCACAACAGTGGCAACAAGTCATTTGGTGTGATGAATCAGCATTCACCCTATTTCAGACCACCGGACGCGTTTACGTGTGGAGAATGCCCAGAGAAAGGTTTACTCCGGACTACTTGCCGACTGTGTATCATGGTGTGCGACATCTTGGCACGATCTTGGACAACGTGTTACACTGCATAAGAAGATTAAAGCTGCTCCCTATCTCAGTATTCTTGGGGGTCATGTCCCTCCTTTCGTCCACACTTTATTCCCTGAGAGCACCAGCTTTATCAACACGACAACGCTCCTATCCACACTGATAGGCGTGTTCAACCATGTTTTGAAGTGTATGACTATGAAGTAGGACATCTCGCCTGGCCACCTATATCTCACGACTTGAACATTATTGAATATTTGGGGGGGTATTTGAAGTCCAAATTTCGTGCTCGATTTCCTCTTTCAGCTACACTTTCGGAATTATAGACTGCTCTCCAGGAGGAATGGCTTCGTATTCTATTAAATATTGTGCATGACTTCTATGCATTCATCCCACATCGCATACAATGTGTACTTACATCAAAGGTTGATCCGCCCCTATTAATATAGCTTTTCTCTTATTTCACAGGTGTTCGTATTATTTTGCCTCCCATCTGTATTTTTCGAATAATACAGAGAACGATAATTTTTACACTTATCCACGATAAAGAAAACATTTTTTGAACACTTTTACAAATAGCATATACTAGTTCTAACAGTGTTTAATGCGCTTAGAAAAATGCATTCAGTAGTAGCATAATATTATGATACCATGGAGCTAAAATAATATTACTTTGCATGATGATAATATATGCATCAAGATCGAAAATTTATCTCACGATTTAAGATTAGTTCTGTCGGAAACGAAAATATATTTCATTCCCTTTTTGATAGTAATGTTTTTCTTTAATCTACAGCAATTTCCTACCTGTATTTATTTCATTTTTCTAGGCGTCGTATTTCAACAATATATCTTTCTAGCATACGGCAATAGAGTTTTTTGTTCTTTCTAATTTTGAATTCGCGGGATTTTTGCCATTCTTTTTGAAAAGAAAGAAAATAAAACAACTTTTATTTTATTCGAAAATTTATGAGGTTTTAAAGCTACACATGATCACCAACGCAGTATGCTGTATGGTTGCTTCCAGTTATGATACAAGTTGTCCTAAGGTATGACATATTTATTAGCTTATCTTGTCACTCTATAAAGGCGATTATATCAGGTGTTGTTTAATTCTGTGATAATACGTACACATCCTTAGAAATTTTTAATCGCCAAGTTCTGCAGCAGTTGACTAGCAGCAACTCAGAAGATGAACCAAATGAGAAAGAATGTCGAAATAAAGCGGTGTAAAACTAGTCAAATGCTCATCGAGTGACTATTGTCATTATTTCTGTGATAAATGGTCCTGAAATAGTAAGTAATGAATGGCAACACCCTTACGATCTTTATTAGGTCTTACGATCTTTAGTACGTTCTTTAGTACATATCGTTGTACTGCGAGGGAGACTTCTAAGATGGCTTATTATTTACTATGTAGTTCTGTTATCATGAAAATAGTTATCTTAAAAATTATTTAGTTTATTGAAATCATTAAGTAAATACATCTTTTCTGTCGTACTACGTTAAACACTTTATTTGAAAAGTGCATATTTTAAAAATTCTCTATATTAATATAGAGTTAGCCGTCAAAATAACAATCATACATTCTGTACGCATTCTAATCGATGATAAGTTATAAGTCATTAGAGTCAGAAAAAAGCCGTTTTCTCTTTCACCCCTGTGATTAACGGGACATGGTTTTTACAAAGAACCTATATCAGTGAATCAATATGTAAGGTGATCAAAGAGTATAAAAAAGATAATTATGTAAATGTAATGAGCTGAAAAGAATCAATATGACCTTACATTTGGTTCGAAAATTAGCATCTTTTCAATGTTTAAAAGTTTTCGAAGCTCCGGATCAGTCAGAATCTCTTAGAGACCACAAATACGCGCTTACTCTCGGTATGCATTGAGTGGCCAAATTATTATGACCACCTTACAATTTTAAGCAAATAAGCTATACTGTAACACTCTTGCAACAAGAGGGTGAGATTGGTATAAAAAAGGGTTTGCTTGATGATTGGAAAAATCAGTTTAAGTGTATTGTACAACAGTTGAAGCATGCGAGTGAATGGTTGCAAAGTGCGATTTAAGGGTCACTGAAAGAGGAATGATCGTGGTTACAAGAAGAAATGGTGCGAGTATCAGTCAAACTACTTTGTTTGGGAAGTGTTCGAGAGCAGCTGTTGTTCAGGTTTACTAAACGTGGGCTACAAAACAAGAAATCAGGTCTTCCTATAAGATGTTTGGTCGTCACCGGCTACTGGGTGATCGAGGTGAAAGGAGACTTTACAGACTTTCTCATTCTAACAGAAGGGTAACAGTAAGTCAGATTTCATCTAATCCTAATCAGGGATTAACACCGATGGTTTCTTAACGTACTGTTCGCGTCACACTACGCCGTACCGGCTATAAAAGCCTCTGTTGTTTGCAACTAGCAAGATCAAACGTCTTCTTTATGCAGACGTTTGATCTTGTTAACGTTGGTTGAACAGTTAATGAATGGAAAAGGGTAATGGGATCCAATGAATAATGCTTTCAGTCACATCATGGTGATGGCAGAGACTTCACTTTGCTTAGATGGCTATCATAATCACAAGATCTCTACTAAGCATTTGGGGAATGAGTTCGAAAGCAGCCTCGGACAACTAGATCCAGAACCATCAAATATTAGAGATCTGGAAAATGCAGTTCAACGGATTTGGTCTCAGATTCCTCAAGCCACGGACCAACATGTCCTAGTGTTCATGCCATAGAGGATTGCTGCAGTGTTGAGAGCAAAATGTAGTCCAGCGATGTACTGAGCATGTGGTCATAACAAATTGGCCACTCAATGTATGATAAAGGAACATTTCGCTGTTCATATTTTCAGAACACACCGTTATTAAAAAGGTAAATGATGTCAAGACTCGAGTTTTTCAAAAAGAAATTTTACAAAAAATATTTTTATTCAAACAAATGTTCTCTTAGATACATGTATTTGATCCAGTTACAGCTTTTAAAAATCAGTTACCACGAAGGTAGTATCAACATTTGGAAGCAGCGTAATTTGGGTTCGGTAAAAATATTATTTACATTTGTTGTTATTTTATTTTCATCTTTCAAGTTTCTTTTTTAAACCCTAATTTTCAGTATTTACAGTACCAATAATATTATATATTAATTTGTGATATATGCTTAATTCAATCAGATTACAGCTCCGAAAACTTTCATTGTAGTTTCCAATTATGTATTATAATTTTATACCAATGCATACGTGCCAAGTGTTCCGTAAAAAACGTATTCGTTCCGTTTTTTAAGCTTTGTTACGAAAATACGTTTTCAAGCAAAAATGTCCCGTATTTTTACTTCCCCAGCACCATCGCTTTTTCCCCCTTACATAGCGTTTTCGAGATTCCCCTCCTACCAGCTTACACTATACAAAAACTTCCTGGACAGCAAGCAGCTTCTACAACATTAGAAAGAAAGAGAAAGTCAACATCATGTGCTTCACCTAAACTAATAAAAAAAAAGTAAAATCAAGCTCATTTGCTTCACCAATACCAGAAAAAAAATTAAAATTAATGTCAAGTCCTTCACCCAACTCTGTAAAACAGTTAAAACCAACCTCATGTACTTCTCAAAAATCAGCAAAAAAAGTAAAATCACTTGCAGAGTCACCATCATCTACCAATAATAATAATAAACGCATATTGCAGTGGGAAGAAAGAATTTTTCTTACCTTAAGCTCAAATCTTGATCATGCTGTAGCATTTTTTGTGAAAAATGTGATTGTCATTTATGAAACATATAATGTGATGTTTTAAAGTGAAGAGCCGAAAATTCACAAGATGAGAAGAGAGTTATCGAATTTTTTTTAATTGTTGGTGAGATTTGGGAAAATAACTGTCACAACTAGCTCAAAATGTGTATTTAATGTGAAATTTGATGTATTTAAAAATCAGAAGGATGATAAAGATTTAGTTACAGGATCCGAAACATCAGAATTTGTCAAAGAATTGTCTGAAAGCGATATTTTACAGTTCTATTCTTGTGTTAGAAAATATTATACAACATCTTGTTGCTCCTTTTTTTTCGATTCTGTCGCACGCTGTGTTCCTTATTTTTTTCTTGGGAAGGTTGGCAGCTATGCCAATGATTTGATAAACGCAACACAGCATATTTTACGTCAAAACAAGTTTGGACTACTTGGATGACTTGATCATTTTGATGCATTCATTCAACTATGGTTTTTGTAAAACATAAAAAATAAGTCACCCTTTCTGTCTTATAATCTTTATATTTTAGGAAAGAAAAATACTATTACCACTAAGAAACTAGTCAGAATTGTAGCATAGTGTGTCCTTGTAATTACTTTCTATTATAGACGTTTCATATATACTTAAAACAGTGCCGCAAATTCTTATAAAAAGAACTTATTCATTTTGTCTTGGGTTATAAATATATCTATGTAAAACTAGCAAAATCAATCTTTTGTTTTTGTTTCGTTCCTTCTTCTAATAATTTTTCTATGGGGAAAAATATTGTAAACAATGCTTAGCGCTTCTATTTTAATTGTTCATACCTGAAAGTTGTTCGTTTGTGTTCCTTGAGAAAAAGAGGTCTGCATATTTAATATCAAAATCATAAAACGAAAGCAGTAGGTGTATTATTATCAAAATTACAGTGCCTACCTAATCAGAGGTAAAGTGTTGTTGTTGCTAATGTCCCCTAGTTGCAGGTTCCATTCACCAGGTCCTAATAGGCTATTCGGCTGAAAGGGCCGACTCCTGTTTTGAATTCGCACCACAAGGGTCGAAGTCCGACTTGTCTAAATGACCGGTCCCGTAATTTTGAACCGAGTCAAGTGACGAGACTGGAACACTTGACACCGCACCTCCACAGATAAATTTGAGAACTTGGAGGACATTGCAGCAACGACCTATTTTACGGGCCCCGGCCACCATTAGTGAATGCGGCGGTGAATTTGCAGAGACGAGCATCGAACCAGGGAAGTAAAGATCACTGGCCCGCTGTTCAAGAACATTAAGAGAAATCAAGAGAAAAACCTCCTTAATTTTTTCACAACACAACTATTTCTTCCAGCCATTTTCTCATGTGCACTAGCCGCACGTCACACGTGCAATGACAAAATTCTGAACAGACCAAACATGGTGCCATACGCTCAGCTTACCATCTGGATTATTTTTGTGTGTTTTGCGTTTCCTCTCTATGCCTTAACTTAGTAACCGGGAATCCCCTGAGAATGTAAATAAAGGTAATAAAATAAGAGAAGCCTAATGCGAGATGTTTGCATTTTAAACAAGGTAACTTCAGTTATACATTTAGTTTCTTTTGACGAAAAATGAAATCCTTTGAGCATAAATTCAATTTCACATCGCCATATTTTGAAGATTCAACTTATGTATGTAATGTTTATTTTCCATATTTAGAACGGAAACTTGTATTTAAAAAGAAGATATAGACGCGATATCTTGCTGTTGTATTTTTAAAAAATATTAAAGAGTAAAATTTCTAAATATCACGTAATTTATATATAAAATTATATATTATATTAGAATTTGTAGATATAATGTAATAGGATATGTCTCTCTGTAATAGTAAATAAAAGTTTGTAATGGTTGCATTAAATTATGTTTTATTATCAGTGTATATAACATAAAAATTAGAAGTCTTAAATATTTTACCCATCATGTCCTTGGAAATTTCAGTATTTAATATTTATAGAAGAAATTTTATTAAACAGGCGAGGTATATTTCCTCTTTATAATCAAGTGTTATACACAAGCGGCGTTATATATTAAATTGACTATATGTACAATAATAATTATGCCTTAACTAGAAGGATTGTGATAATGAATTGCCGATACTGAACTTTTATAATTAAATTATGTTAAAAAACTAAATTAAGTTCACTATGATTATAAAATTTTTAGTATATACTCTTTGACTTATAAATAAAATTTGGATATAACCTCTCTATTAACTTTTGCTTTGGATTCGCAGAAAATTATTTGAAGGCCTACTATTAAAATAAACATACAAAGGATGTTATTCACCGACTTATCGATACTTTTCCTTTACATATTGATTTTTACTTATATTGATTATAACACTAATATAGTGATATTTAGAAGAGCTTATATTGATTTTAACTTATATTGATTATAACACTACTATATTGACCCTTAGAAGAATTTATATTGATTATAACACTAATATAGTGATCCTTAGAAGTACTCATATTGATTTTAACTAATATTAATTATAACACTAATATAGTGATCCTTAGAAAAGCTTATATTGATTTTAATTTATATTGATTATAACACCAATATAGTGATCCTTAGAAGAACTTATAGTGATTATAAGACTAATATAGGGAACTTTACAAGAACTCAACATTGATTTTAACTTATATTGATTATAACACTAATATAATGATCCTTAAAAGAACTTATATGGATTTTAATTTATATTGATGATAACACTAATATAGTGAACCTTAAAAAGTTGTACCAAATTCCTTAGAAAAAAATAGCCTGCTTTTTAACCTTAAAATTTTGTTAATACTTAAATTAAGCTGTTATAACTATATACAAAAAGCATTTTATCAGTAAACATTTTAACATTAAAAATTTTGCAAATTTTCATGTAATATAAGAATATAATCTTATAAATCGTCCGAAATTAAGTAATAGACAAAATTATGTTCTGTAATTGCTTCCCCAGAGATTCATAAGTCTACAAATAAACTAAGAACAAATATAAATTATTATTTCCGTTTCAAATTTTTTCATTGAATATAATGAACAAATGAAGTTTCTTTCTTTTAAATTCAGAAATAAGTAAATCCATTAGGTGCCTAAATTTTTTAAGTCTCAAATCCAAATGTGACCCTAAAATTTTTTCCTGCTCTTTTTCCTTTACTCTAAATTGTTTGTATCCTGACTGTTTTTAATGCTAAATGAATTCGTTACTACATTATTTTGTAAATGAAGAAAATTGGATGCCAAATAAAGCATCAAAAAGCTTGGATAATTGTTCTTCCTCGTGTTTGTGATAATGTCACGAAAAACGGCCTAAACACGAAGCAAGTATCATTCAGTTTGCTTCCGAATGCGTTACCGATTGCGTTACCCCAACGAAACGATTGATAAATTTATATCACTGAAATATTTTTCTGTTATGAGTTAATAACTCAGGATATTGGATGATATTTTCTATTTTTCTACAAGATCTAGACTTTTTGTCATAAATTTTAAATTATTCACACAAAGGTCAGTAATTAATCACGGTATGCTAAGATCATGCCCTACCATAAAGCTTTATAGCTAGGTCTGGAAATCAAATTTCTCGATCACGAATTGACCGATTAACAATTGGATAACGTAGCGAGTGAGCGCTCCTACAAATATAATGAAGTCTTACTTTTTTTAATAACTTACTTAACAAATATGTGATATGATAAAATTAAAATAATAGAATTAATCGATACAAATTGTTCAGCTAATAATTTTGTATGATTATTAATGTGATGACTAGGGGTTTTCAATATCAAACAATATACACTGCTGGCCACCCAAATTGCAACATCAAGAAAGACAAGAGATATCACAACAAAATTTATTTTGTAGATAACATGTTGACCAAGTATCAAATGATTAAATTTATAGACTTCTGTGAAGTGTGGTTCCTACCAAAATCAGTAGCCAGAGTAGCCGCAATTGTTGGAGATCATCGCTGCCACACGCGTCGGCATTGATTCAAAGAGACTTTGGATAAGTTCTTGGGGTACAACAGACCAAGCAGCTTCCACACGTTGCCAAAGTTGATCTGCTGTGCCAGCTGGGGATGGAATCTGGGTCAATCATAGAGCAACCATGGACCACATGTTTTCTATCGGTGGAAGATCCGGAGAGCGAGACGGCCAGGGAAGCAATTCAATCTGGCGATTGACGAAGAACCGTTGGACAATGCGTGCCACGTGTGGTCGCGCATTATCCTGTTGAAATATGGCTGTGGACAAGCCCTAAAGGTAAGGAAGGACATCTGGCTCCACCACCTCGGAGATGTAGCGCTGGCTGTTTAAAGTACCGGCAATGCGTACTAGAGGTGTGCGAGAGTGATATCCAATACCGCTCCATACCATAATACCCGGTGCAGGACCAGTGTGGCGGTGCGTAACGCAGCTGTTCAGCATCCTCTCTTCACTGTGTCACCAGACTCGAATGCGACCATCGTGGTGTTGCAGACAGAAGCGTGACTCGTCAGTAAAGACAATTTCATTCCATTCTGCCGTCCACGTCCTTCTGTCATCACACCATTGGCGGCGGAGACGTCTGTGGTTCTGCGTCAAGGGTAGACAAAGCAATGGACGTCTTGTGGACAGACCACTCTGCTCTAAACGGCGTCGAATGGTACGCGCAGACACAGGATGATGCGTTACAGACTGCATGTGCTGTGCTATGGTTCGTGATGTGACTGAGCGATCCGTAACTGCCATGCGCACAATTTGTCTGTCATCACGTGAAGTGGTGCGCTGAGGTGGATGCGATCGAACACGCCGGTCCGTCGTACCCTCCTGCATCCAATGATTACATATCCGCATTACAGTTGTTTGGTTTCGTCCAACACGACTACCGATTTCCCTGAAAGATAATCCACAATCTCGGTAGGCCACTATCCTTCCTCTGTCGAACTCGGATACTTGATCAAAATATGATCGCTGTTTTTGACGAGGCATTGATCGTTTTTTTTTAACCACAAGAAAAACACAATTGCCGAACTTGAAATCGTCAAAATCTCCAAGCCTTAAATAGCGCTTTGAAGTGGCGCCACAGGCGTGCGTGATGTGCATCTGCGCTGAAATTCTAATCATTTGCATATCTCACTTCCGCTAATGCATGTTGTAAATTTCATGTTATTTGCATGTTTCCTTCAAGGTGTTGCATTTACAGTGGCCAGCAGTGTATATAGAGAATACTTTAAACGTTAAAAAATATACTTATTTTAACCTCATTAACACCCTTTCCTTACTGGTTGGGACAGCATGTATCCCAAGAATACGGGCACAAGAATGAATATATATATATATATATATATATATATATATATATATATATATATATATATATATATATATATATATATATATATATATTTGGACCTGCTTAATTGTCGTTAGCTGAGGAAATGTCTGCAATGCAGCTGTTTTTGACGGAGATGGTTTAACAGTTCCGTTTTCGATGACGTGACCAAAGAATTCTACTTTTTGCATTAAAAACTGGCATTTCTTCAATTTAATTTCTAATCCGTATCGAGAGGCTACTTCTAAAACTTGACGGAATCGTTGAATACTTTTCAATTTATACCTCATCCCATTCTCTGACACCACGTTGTGAGGCGCGGGGTTGGAGTAAAACATCCACAACATAAACTAACTAACAACCATCGTAAATAACAAATAACAATTAAGGTTTATTTACAAAGAATTGTAAAGAGAACGTAATCCGTCTACGACGGAATCCAATGCGGGAGTCCTAATGTTCTCCCCAAACAGATTAGAGGGGTCGTGATAATGTTCGTGCTAGCGGCGCCTTCTTGCGCCGGACATTATATTTGTTTACAAATAACATTTTATGAAGTTTGCAGTTCATAGTCAGAAGAAATATCTCGCTACTGAACCCGTTTTGAGCATATTTACGCAAGGCAGAAAACTAGAAGTGCATACTGACGGTAGCATGGATACGGAGCTGTGTTATTGCAAGAAGATGAAAATGGAAAATATCACCCCATCCATTACATGAGTAAGAAGACGTCACAAGCTAAAGAGAAGTATTCCTCGTACCAATTAGAAGTTCTCGCAGTTATTGAAGCATTAAAGAAATTTAGGAATTACTTGTTTGGTTTCAAATTTACAATTGTAATGGACTGTGCCGCTTTCCAGATGACAATGGGCAAGAAAGACCTTTCACCGAAAATTGCAAGATGGTCATTATTCTTGGGAGAATTTGACTATGAAGTTATCCATCGGTCAGGAGCACAGTTGAAACATGTTGATACGCTAAGTCTCAACACTTTGCTAATCATTTCGAATACGGACGACGATATAACTGCAAAAATTAAAGCTGCCCAAAAACGAGACGAAAACATTGAAACGATTAAAACCTTGATAGAAAAAGGAAATGATGAAGAACATTTTGTCAAAAATGGAATTTTATATAAGCATAAAAATAGAAGAGAACTTTTAGTGGTGCCTCAAGAAATGGAAAAAGAAATAATCAAACGAATTCATAGTAAAAATCATTTTGCATCATCCAAGACCGAAGACGTTTTAAATCAAAATTATTACATACGCAATGCCAGAAAACAAATTGATAACGTCATTTCCAACTGCGTAGAATGTATCCTATGTAACAGAAAACGTGGCAAAGGAGGTTTACTTAATCCTATCCCAAAAGAAAATTCACCGTTGAGCACGTATCACGTTGACTTTATAGGTCCTATGCCTTCTACGAACAAGAATTATCAACATATTTTCACTGTCGTCGATGCCTTTACGAAATTTGTATGGTTATATCCAGTAAAATCGACATCGTCACTCGACACAATATAAAAATTAAAGCTACAACAAACTACCTTTGGAAATCCTTCCAGAATCATCAGTGACAGAGGAAGCGCATTTACTTCGAATGATTTTGAGACCTATTGCGCAGGAGAAGAAATAGAGCATGTTAAAATTACAGCAGAAATTCCCCGTGGTAACGGTCAGGTTGAAAGGATGCATGAAACTTTAATTCCTATAATCTCTAAACTTTCAATTTCCAATCTTACGAAATGGTACAAATACGTGTCTATGGTTCAACGAATAATGAACAGTACCGCTTCTCGAAGTACTAAAGTCACACCATTCGAACTGTTGATAGGCGTGAAACTAAAAGGCATAACAGATATACGAGTTAAAGAAGTCTTAGAAGAAGAGTACCTTAACGCGATGATGAAAGAGAGAGATAAAATGAAGGAAGAAGCAAGGCAAAATATTCTTAAAATTCAAGAAGAAAATCAGAAATCCTATAACAAGAAGAAAAAAAGATCGTACAAGTACAAAGTAGGAGAATTGTGTGCAATCAAGCGTACACAGTACGGAACTGGAATGAAATTACGACCAAAATTTCTAGGTCCCTACCAAGTGACCAGTGTCAAGCTCTATGACCGGTATGATGTCGTCAAAGTCGATGTCGTCAACACGAAGGTCCCAACATCACGTCCTCTGCTGCCGACTACATGAAGCCATGTCATCCCCACTATCCCGATTCAGACAACTGACAAGGTATCCCACCATCGGATGTCAGCACAAGAGCACCCCCTGCATGGTCCCGTGTACTCGATGTCAGCACCAGTGCATCCCCTGTATGGTCCCGTGTATTGTAAGTGTGTTCCATTTTATTTCTTTTTCAGAGACTGTCAGTGCCTATTGCTTAATGTCATCCGAGGCCGCATGACAGCTAGGATGGCCGATCTATAGAAAGCAGAACTGAACATTTAACTATGAACTGTAAACTTCATAAAATGTTATTTATAAACGCATATAATGTCCGGCGCAAGAGGGCGCCGCTAGCACGAACATTATCACGATCCCTCTACTCTGTTTGGGGAGAACATTATGACTCCCGCTTTGGATTCCGTCGTAGACGGATTACGTTCTCTTTTCAATTCTTTGTAAATAAACCTTAATTGTTATTTGTTATTTACGATGGTTGTTAGTTAGTTTATGTTATGGATGTTTTACTCCAACCCCGCGCCTCATACACACACACACACACACACACACACACATATATATATATATATGAATTATATATATGTATGTATATATATATATATATATATATATATATATCTATATATATATATATATATATATATATATATATATGACATTACCTCGTACCCCGTAATGGGCCCCATAAACTAAAGGATAATAACACAGGGCTACAAAAAAAGTTATTTTTTTCGTGCCTAGGATTTTAGAACTGATCTTAGCTATATTTGGGGCGCTGAATCTAAATATGAAATCAGTTTTTCTCTATCAGCTCTAACTTTTTTAGATACAGTAAAACCTCTTTTATCCCGACTAACTGGGACCATAGGCAATCCGGACAATTGAAAATCCGGATAATTCGGGTAATATGGGTAATAAACAATACAAAATCCATAACTAAGAAGACTTACTTTGTTTTGTAACAAAATTACATAGTATTGTTTACAATACATTAAAAAAAAATTTCAAATTATTTCTTAACAAGAATTGGTAAGTCTAGTGAAGTTTTCTTAAACTCAGCAAACAACATTTTATTACCATAATTTATTGTATAATCTATGCAGAAACTGTACATTGAATCAAACTAAAAGGCGAATATTTGGCGTACTTGTAGTGACGTTCTTGCTATCATACTGAAAATTGATCCGGATTATCCAGATGAACGAGGTTTTACTGTAAATCCACTTATCTATCAATATATTTTTCTATTCAATACATTCAAGTATGGGTAATTTGTCCTCCTGGGAAACTGGACTCCTGGAAAAATGGGTTTTCCTGAATGTTTTCCAGATGATTGGCGCCTATTTATTCGCAGCTCAAAGTGAAATTTGAAATGTGTCCTTCTACCCAATGGGAACAAATATGGTTCAATACCAATTGCTCAATCAACGAAAATGAAAGAAGAATATGACACCATAGCTTTGGTCTTGGAGAAGATAAAGTATCATGAACATCAATGGGTGATTTGTGTGGACTTAAAAATGGTAAATTTTCTCCTCGAACAGCAAAGTGGCTACATCAAGTATCTTGCATCGTGTGCCTCTGGGATAGCAGAGACAAAATACACCACTGGGTTAGAAAAGAGTGGCCTAAGAGAGAAAACATGGGCGTTGGGGAAAAGAATGCCATTAACGACCCCTTAGTTGGACGAACGAAAATCACCTCTCCACCACTGCATATCAAGCTGGGCTTAAAGAAGTAGTTTGTAAAGGCTCTTGATAAGAACGGATCATGCTTTGCATATAAAAAGTAAAAAATTCTATAAGTTGAGTACGGAAAAATTAAAGCAGGAATATTTGACGGCCCACAAATAAGACAAATCATTAAAGATCCTGCCTTCGTAAATTCCATGAATGAGGCTAAGCGAAAAGCCTGGACTTCATTTTTTGCAGTTGTCGGAAATTTTCTGGCCAAATGCAAAGCTGAAAACTATGTTGAACTGGTAAACGGGATGCTAAACAGTTTCAGATCCCTTGGGTGTAACATGAGTATTAAGGTGCGCTATTTGCACAGCCACTTGGACAATTTTCCTGAAAATTTAGAAGACACCAGTGAGGAACAAGGTAGAATATTTCACCAGGATATTAAAACTATGGAGGGCCACTACCAATGAAGATGGGATACGCACATGATGGCAGATTACTGCCGGAGTTTAAAAAGGGACTGTTCCAAAATACATTCAAGAATGTCACGGAAAAGAAGTTTCCGAAGTGTTCAGTGACTAGTTGGTTTCATCAAAGACTTTTCCTCTTTCTTGCTCTATGTAATTAGATAAGTACTACTGGAATATTCACTATGATGTTTATGTTACTTTAACATTTAAAAAAATATATAATAATAATAAAAAATACCGTTTTTAGTTTTTTTAATTTGATCCATGTGTTTCACTTAAAATAGTGTAACGTATATTTCACTAAAATGTTATATCTTAGAAAGTTGAGCTCCTAGGCAAAAACTAACGCCATATTTAAATTCAGGGCAACAAATTCATATGAAATCAGCTCCAAATACCCCGGCACAAAAACCACTCTTGCCCTGTGTAATCAATGAAAACTTTGTTGCATCTCTTAGAGGAATAACTTATAAGCTCATAAGGATAGTTACTATTAAATTTTATATTCCAGATAAAACGTATCAACAAAGCTTATTACGTAAAATGACTTTACTACAAATATTTAGCCCAAAAATAACGACGTGTTGCCCATATTCTGCTCTGGAATCTTCTTTCCCATTCGAATACTTCCACTTGTTACGCTGCGAACTAAAGCACTCCCACGCAAAAATGCTCCCCAAAGGGTCATCCCACTAACCTGGTGTCACCGTAATGAGGAAATCGTGTGACGAGAAACATACCGTGCCGAATGGAATGCTATAATATTTTCTCTCGGTAGAAGAATGTTCTTTCCAATAAATAGAAGTAATCCGCCTACTTCTTTTTCTTCCTCTGCACATATGGCACGTGTTTTTCTCATATCCTCTCTCTGGGCTTGCAAATAGATTGGCATGAACATGTATGAAATGCGGGGGGTTGAGATAGGTGAATGTAGGACAAGAAGGTTATGCTTCTGGTTCATTTTTTTTCTTTATTTCGAGCATTAGGATAGCAAATTCATGTCGGAAATAAGGCTGCCCGTAGCAATAATCCAAATAGAAAATCTAAGGAACATACAAATATGAGGTGTAGATCCCCTTTAGTCTATTTCTCCCCTCCTCGTATACATGATGTATTCGAATATATATATATATATGTGTGTGTGTGTGTGTGTACATATATATATATATATATATATATATATATATATATATATATATATATATATTTATATATATATATATATATATTTATATATATATATATATATATATATATATATATATATATATATATATATATATATATATTTATATATATATATATATATATATATATATATATATATATATATTTATATATATATATATATATATATATATATATATATATATATATATATATATATATAGCAAGAGAGGGATATAGATAGATAGATAAAAATAGTATTTTTGATTAGTTATCTCATTTTGTTTCATCATTACAATTTAATTTCCCTCAATCACATTGATATATGTTCATTCGGAAGATTACTTTTGAAAGGGAAATAAAATTTGAGTTAATTGACCAACATAAAAAAAAAAATTTCTGGGCTCCATTAATTTTCAATAGCGAATGGAAAAACCCAAACCCAAAATATTTAATATTTTCACTTAAATCCGTTGCGGACTGAAAAACTTCAGCTCATATTCGATTGAATATTTCTCAAATATAATCTTATGTAACTAATAATAGTAGGATGTTTCTCACCAATCAAAAGGTTTTTCATAATTTTCTTACAAGCGGGTAATTTTATCCTAAAAAGTTAGTTGAATTTTGAATGTTCAGTAAAATTGAAGTAATAAGAGATAAATATATATTAGATTTGTCGTAATAAATTTATTACTTGCAGTCAAATGTAATTACATTCTCTATTTTTTCTTTTACAAAAACAAATATTGCATATATCAACATGTCTATGTGCTTATACGTATACATCAAGCAAATTATTCTCAGTATGAAATTATTCTCGGTGTGCTGTTTAGTAATGTTCAAGATTAAAAAAAAATTAATATAAATTGCCATTAAACATTCTTAGATCTTACTGTATTTTGCATGCTGTATCGCTTAGAGTTTAAAATGAAGTTTTGAAATATATACCTTTTGGAGATGCTAGCTTTTTTAACTCAAAAATAATTCAGTGATTGTATTATACTAATTTTCGAACTGATGCTTTTATTTTTTGCATATGCTGCAATTAGTTTTTTCAGTTGAGAAATATATTTTTGTTTACTTAACTGTGTTATTTGATCCAACTGATTTAGTCTATTGAGCTCCGGTTCAAGATATATGTGCTCCATCTGGAAAAAATTAATCTTCTCTGCTCATCTATTAATTATTTTAAGTAATTTAAACCAAATTTTATTACATATTTGTAATATTAGAATAGATGACCCGTATTTACAAGTAATTATATTTCATAATAATTAAAGATGCAAACAGAAAAACATTCAGACTTACTTAAATACAATGAATTTAAATGCAATTTGAATTAGGGTCCATTTAAACGTCCAAGAACATTTAAATTTACATTTTCTACGTGAAAAAACAATAACTACCTTTTCTGTATCGAATGGAGGAAATGCAGTATGCATAACTTGCGCCATTATGCCTACAAATATAGCTTGCAAATGGTGCAGGAGTGTTCTTTATGACCACTATTAAGGTCGTAATGATGTGGACAAAAGCTTTCCCTAGTTGCATATTCCAGAAACGCTCAAAAATTACCATAATCAATCTCTAACTGAAAGGTAATTGCCATAAGCGAAGACAATTATTATCTCATATCTAAACTTCCTTCGTAGTCAATTATCCTCAGTGATTGGTTAGAATGGAAACTTTTTTGTTTTACCCTAATCAACCAGAGTGAGCCTACAGAAGTAGACACGCCTCGAATATGAATCGGGTAAATCAGCGAAAAGTGTCTGTGTCTCTTCCCAGACGAAGATCATAAGAACAAATGAATGAGTATCGATGAAGATACGGTTGATCAACACGGGGAATAAAGTAAGAGCACTTTGGCTGATGAAGCCCAGGGGGGTAAAGTTACGGAGATATCAGCGAAGTGGATTTTCTTCCGCCGTGTATTAATTGGCCGTGGTCAGTGAATTATTCTTTTGATTAGGAAATATCTTCAACAGATTTCTTAATCTTCCTTCTTCTCCGTTGCTGTTTTAAAAATGGATTTTGGGGATACGAATTAGTGTTAGGAATGCAATACCTAATTTAGCTTTTAAATATTCGTGATACAACGAAATTTTAGAAAGAATTGAGGTTTTGGAAATAACATTCCAGTCTTCATAATTTAGGATTTTGGTACTGTTTTATTCTTTTAATATTAAATATAACCACAATTTTCAAAGAAATATACCCCCGGATAGCTCATTGGAGGGAAGACGTTTTAACAATAAGCCTATTGGTATTGTTATAGTCATCTAAACAAACCAAACAAAAAAAAACGGAAAAGCTAATTTTTTATATTCAAAAAGTTTTAAACTCCAGTTGAATTAATTTTTATTAACCACGATTTTGTGAATATATATATATATATATATATATATATAATATAATATAATATAATATAATATAATATAATATAATATAATATATTATATTATATTATATTATATTATAAAATAGCTTCTCACGCGCGTACGTGTTAATACGAGCACTAATTTTCCTCTGCTTTCTATGATAATAACTTCACTACTGTATTAATTTAATTTAGACTTTCGTTTCAAGCCATAATAACTTTGTCTCTTATTATAAGCTTTGACGATTCTTTTGATATGATGTGCATGTAATTGCGTTTTTGTATGGGCACTTTAAATTTAACATCTCTAAATTAAAATCTATAGATTTATTTCCACTAAAACAAAGATGATGGAGGTAGCATGTCAATAATCAGGTGGAAGTCGAAACCATTTTCTATTTTCATGAATATATAATCGGCGAATAAAAACTTGTCGTTGCATAAACATGACCGTAGTGTTTTCAACCAATCAATCAAACAACCATCGGAAAGAAAACAATCTAAATCGATGTAATATTTACTGTTATTTCATTTAGAGTCTATTTATATATAACAATGCTAGCTTTTAAAATTATTTGCCCTTTATTTTGATTTTCCGTAAACATCTGTGCATTAAAGCAAAAATAATCAAGTTTTACAAGTGTATGCAAATTATATTTACCCTTCTAAAGAAATTATAAAAAAGCTGAAAATGTTAGTCAGTGGGAAGATGAAAATTCTGCACTTTTAACTGAATTCTTTCCTACAGACTTTTAATAAAATGTTCTGAAAACATCTCATATAAAGTAAGAAATTTTAGCAATTGCATGATTATAAGCAAATTTTTTGTTCAAACTGATTTATCTCCAGGCGATTCCATCTTTAGTGTCAGACCTTTAATATAAATCTCAGGTATTTATACAGCATTTTATAAGTGACCCTCTTAAGCTGAAACCTTTCAATATTTCTGCTACGAGAGAATCTGCAGCGTAAAGACCTTTAAACAGCGATTTAAAAGTCTAGCTGCTGAATCTGAAAATAGGAAAAAAGTAGATATGAGCTTTGAAGATAGAAGAAAAAAATATCTAAGAAAACCTTTTATAGCTTTTTCTTTAAAAATTCTTCAAAGATATCAAAACTTTTTGACTCAGCTTTTGTTTATTTTGAAGGGGTCAAAGAGTTGTTCTTTTTGTAGTTCAGTTTTAATCTAAAAAAAGCTCCATAGCCCATCATTTTTATTTTAAAGACAGTGTAAGAAAATATACCTTTCAATAGCTTGTATTATGCTTTGATATTTTCTCGTGCTTAATTTCTTTATACGAAATTATCAAATACATAATATATTGCTTGAATACATAGTTGCAACCCATGTATTAATTTTATTTACTATTTTAAGATATTGATTTTCTGTGATGTATTCTTAGTGCATTATGTATTACGAAGTGGTTTGAAAAATGAAAGGAAACAGATTATCTATTGTTGCATAATTTATTCAACATTTATAAAATCATAATATATTCCCAAATAAAAAAATATATATAAAAACTAAAATTTCAATCTTTACGATGAAATTTGATTGTAAATATTGGGCCTTAGAGCTTTTCTAATTTCAAAATATATAAGCAGCGTTGGCAGTAGTCAATTTTATTAAACATATGGTTATAATACATTATAAAAACATGAATTATTTTATTCCAACTATTTTTGGGCTCCATAATAATATTACTATAAAATAATTAATTTTCAAAACACGAACTTATGTTATTTTAAATTAATCAAGGGCATCAATCAAAAATTCAGTATCTAATTACTGCATTGAATATGAAATGATTTGATAGACTCGATCTCGTATTTACTTTAAGTTCATTCCTTCAAATTTGCATTTACTCTTCTTTCTACGCCGTTGTTATTTTTTTCTGTAAATAAGCTATTTCAGGCCTTCAGCACAGGTTTTTGATTTTAAATTGATTGCTCCAATCTTAGCAAAATACAAAACATTATTTGCTCAGTTAAAATAGCAATATTACATATGGTATATTATATTTTTGGTATTTATTTTTCTCTAGATATACAATTCATAATTTTAGCAACTTTTTTTAATACGCATTCTTTAGAATGGTATAATAAGCACTTTAAAAAGTCAGCTTATGCGTTTAAAATTGCCTTAAATATAATAAACTACTGTTTGTTTCTCTCTGAGGTTTACCTTAATATTCCTTAAATTTTACTTCCGAGAGAATCCTGCAACATGAATTTAGCGTTTATTGGGGAAGTATATAAGAATGTTGAAAATTCAGTCTCTTACAGAGAAAAATACTCTTTTAAATTATATAAATTCAGTCTTCTTATGAGATGTATTACAGCGTTAATGCAAAGTGACAAAAAGGAGGATGAATTAAGATAGAAATAAGGTCACTAACGAACTGATAGTAGCATACAATGTGATAACGTATCAATGTTACCTTCCGAATCGAGCCTTTCTCTACAATATACAGTAACAATGCAAAAGTAAATCCAAATTCTTGCAAACAATAAAGTTGTTACAAAACCCATTTTTTAAAACAGATATTTTGTGATGTAATATCTGGAATTGTCATCATTATCATTTTTAAACCATTCTATGGCGGACTTTTGTGAGTCAGCTGAGCAAAAAGTATGCTAAAAGTAGTACCCGTAAATCACTTAATCTACTTTAGGAGGAACACTTGAATTTGGGATAAAATTCTTGAAATATCATTTTACTAAAATTTTGGTCAAAACATTATTTAATAGTTAATAAATATATCCTGAAAATTTTATATCTATCTTGTAATCAAAATACAAGTTAGAAATCTTTTTGTGATAGTCTGTCTAAATTCAAATAGGTGTTAAAAGTCAGTATCCATAGGAGTTTGCTCCCTTACATTATATAAATAAATAAATAAATATATATATATATATATATATATATATATATATATATATATATATATATATATATATATAATATATATATATATATATATATATATATATATATATATATATATATATATATATATATATATATTTCGACTTGGGCTTGTTTGTATTTTTAGTAGAGAATTTATATTTAATACAAATTTTAATCGTAATCATCTACATTATACAACTGTAGCTCGAACTTACCAATTTCGTTTTCGTTTTAGAATTCTTGAAAAGTCTAATTAAAGATGTTTTTATTTTAAAAAATGATGTTTTAAAAATGATTTTTGATAGTAAAATTCTTATTATAAAGAGTTATCTTATTTTTGCTTGTTTGACTTACAAACTGTAACATATGCGTTTGAAAATTCTGCATAACTTCGTAAATAATGTAAATAAGGGATATTATAATTGATATGAAGAAATGTCTCATATTATAGTTTTGAATCAATTGAAATAATTAAATGTAGCTTTGAAATGGTGATAAATATTATTTTAATTTTGTATTTTTTTTTTATTGCTTGAACTTCTCAAATTCACAAATGCTTTTGTGAGCTGTCCACAGAGACAATCAATCCAAATACTGATTGGTCATATGAAGAATTGTATTAATTAACTCGAAATATGTTGCTACTCTTATATTTTTATTAATGATATTGAGAAGCTGTGTGTTTCAGTTACTCATCTAATTGTATTTGGGGGGGACAGAATCACAATTAATTTCAAATTTTAAATTCTTGACGTGTCAGACTAGTGCTTAAATTGGATAAAATGAGCTCTTCTATGTTAAATTGCAAAATTTCTATTGAAAAACACGATAAGAAAACTTGAATGTATAGCATAATATGAGTGTAAAAAGAAGAGTTTGTCATTTTCGTAGAATGGCATGGTAAAATCATTGGTTCTTTCAGTAAAAGAAAAGAGAAACTTTAAATCTAGAGTATAAGTTGAGAATTGGTAGAGGTAGTTGTCAAGGAATTCATAAATGTAAATGGAAATTCATAGTGGTGATTTAAAATATTAATTCAAAAATTAATACGTAGTTTATTCTTAATTACAAGAAGAAAAATCCCTCACTGGTGATAACAGGGATGAGCTGATCTTTGAATACTTACTGAACTTACTAACAGTACAAATTTAAGATCAGTGCAAAAGATAGCACTTACCTATCATTATTTATGCATTAGAGGATTTATTCATGAAGTATGATGTTTTATTTAACTAAATTGAATCTCTTACATCTGTATTCACACATAAAAATATTTCGGCAGAAAGTTATAAGTGATAATGAACGTTGGATTTTGAAGCGAGTAATATTTTAGAACTTTAATATTTACAAACGGGGTTATTTATGAATGACTTTTTTATATATTCTGTGTGATACCAACTAAGAAAGCTAAAGAATTTGAAATATTCTTATTTTATTCCCATTTGAATAAATAGTTACGAGTTTTAACAAAACTGCTAGAATTATGTTAGTTGAAAAGAATAAAAGAAACGACTATAAATTTTATTTATACAAATATAAATAAGATATAGACTATAAATTATATACAAATATATTGAATTATAAGTTATATTTTTTTTGTCATGCTAATAGTTTATAAGACTTAAGGAGGAATATGTTTTACAGAGTAGTCAGTGAAGAGCTTTGTGATAATACCTTTGTATGGTTTGCTTAAGCAGTTTTTGTTGAATTATATTTTTAATCGAGATTTTTATATTTTTAAAATAAACGAATCTCTTTTATGCTATTACAGCTAAGTTTTACATCCAAAAGAAATATAGCGGGAACATCAGAAAAAAAATACCAGATATATTTCCTCAAAATAAAACCATTAAAAACTGAAACATTTATCATAATCTCTATGTAAAGACAAACTATGACAGTATTAGACAACAAGTCAAAACTTTAAACATAATTTTGGAAATATGCCCATTTTAAAATGTTTTCAAAATGTTTTTATAAAGCATTCAACATTTAAGGAAAGTTCAGATAAGAGTTTAAAAGAGCAACGACCTCAGTGTGATAGATACCACCTTCAAAAAATTGTCTTAAAGTAGTTCATAAAAAGGTTAAATAAATGGAAAATAGGACATTTGTACTTAGATAATAATCTTGGAACAACGTCTTGTCTTTGAAAATATAGGGTTTGATATATTGAAGAGTATTGTATTTAACGGTATATTTTACGCTTTTAAAATAAGTTTATCTTTTTAAATACCATGTTTAAAATATAAGATGATCATAGAAGTATTGGGAGCAATCATTGCCCGCATAATTAAATTTAAAATGCCCCTTAAATGTTTATATTTTAATTCTAATTACTTATTTGCTTAGAAAAAAAAATAAACTAGGAATCTCAATTTTTAAAATTTCTCATAATTTTATAATTACTAAAGATTGAAATTCACTTTATTTAAAAAATTAAATGTAACTTTTAATGTTTATCTAAAAAATGAATGAAAAATTGCATCGTATATTTCACATGGTTATATAATAATGTGTTAAGGAATAGTGGTAACAATTTGGGTCATTTCTAGGTAAAGCGATAGTCCTCTGTATTTAACTTTTTCATGGTTCTAACAACCGTAAGCCAACAGTACAGGTCAAACCCATTCTTCTAACCATCGTCAGACCACTTGACAATACTTCCAATGGGATGGGACCTAATATTACTAATTCCATTCCTCACATAGTTTAAATGAAAAGTTTTGCAAACTAATAGAACATTTAGGAAGTTTAATTAACATAGTTTGTTTATAACAGTGCCAGAAATCAAAGCACTGCTTACAACACATGGATCTCTTTTGAAATATTTATATAAGGTGATTCCCTCGAAAGAGAATATTCTCTAATAACTCTCGCTAGGATGAAGCAATCTAAACCAAAGAAATACGCTACATACCTTGACGTATGTGTAATAGATTGCATTACATGCGATGCTGGAAGTGATCTTTGTTTTCTGCCTGACACATTTCGACTTGGCTCTGCATGTTCCTGAACGTATCGGGGGAATAGCAGCAATTTCACGTTGGATATTTTCCTTCAAGTTTTCCAGAGTGCGAGGCTTGTTCCGATGGACCTTTCCAAAAGAAAGAAGTCTAGTGGTGTAAGATCTGGTGAGCGTAGTGGCCAAATCCCCTTAAAACTTACGCTGCACTCATTAAAACAGAAGCTATGGTCAAATTTCACATAATTTTTACATCACTAAAATATGACAGAACTGGTGCATGTAGAAAACAAGCAATGATTTCCTTTTCTTGATAAAATTAGTCCTCCTGTATCGTCGTCATGTTAAACACGAAACGAATAATGGTAAAAAGGAGAATGGTAAAATGTAGTCTCAATCTTTGAAAGCGTATAGAAAACAAAAAAATTATCATAAGTATACCTACAATGGGGAAGTTTTCAGTAATCGAGAAGTGTGTACAATTATTATATATTGTACGTTGTTGTTGTGTTGTTGATGCAAATGCCCACTGGTTGTAGGTTCCATTCACCAGGTCCTGATAGGCTATTGGGCTGAAAGGTGCGGCTCCTGTTTTGAATTAGCACCACAAGGGTCGGAGTCCGACTTGGCTAAATGACCGGTCCCGTAATTTTGAACCGAGTCAAGTGACGAGACCGGAACACTTAACCCCGCACCTCTAGAGGTAAATTTGAGAACTTGCGGGACATTGCAGCCACGACACGGCTGTGGATTTGCAGCGACGGGCATCGAACCAAGGACGTTCAGATCACTGGCCCGCTGCTTTTGTCAACTGGGCCACGACGCACACATAGACTGCATGTTTTTATCTGCACGTATTTTTTTCAAAAAGTTCGGATTTTATAAACTTTCGAGAATGTATTAGTTATGCAATTTCAGAGAATGATATCAGTTATTATGGTAGAGAATGTATCAGTTATCTAATTTCCCGTCTATCATCTTAATTATGTAATTCATCATTATGTATTACATAAAAGTTTATTTCAAATGAAGTATTTGTGCATGGAACACAAGAATACTATATGAGAAAAATAATAATATTTTTTTTAACTTCAATATTATTGTATTTTCAAGAATTACTTACAACGAAGGAAAACTATTGCATAAAGGAAACTTTATAATAGTATTAAATTAATTTACCGAGAAAGAAAATAAAATTCCAATAAGTTTCGTGTGTATTTTGACGATTAAATTACGAGAAATTTCCCTGGGTGTCTTTTAAAAAGATCTTCAAGCAAAAAGCAACAATTCTTTGAGTTATTTTCGCTCTTTTATGAATAAACTAAAGCAACGTTTTCCATTTCTAAATTCATAGTTCAATTAGGATACACAATCTCCTTAATTTTAAAAGGGTTTTGTCATAAATTAACTACCGTGACCTTTTATTTCCCTTTTAAAATGTATTTCAAAGGTAATAAAGTGTTTCGTATTCTATTTTAAGTTTGATCTATTAAAGTAATCACAGGCAATCACTTGGAAGAAATATGAGTTTCACTTCTATTGAACACAAAATTATACTACCCAAAGAAAAGAATTTGGAAAAATAAGTTCTGTATTTATTTCTTGAAATCTCGGATTCAGTTAAAAGTATTTATTATGCAAGTGCAATTTTGCTGAAAGAATTTTAAGACACAAATTCAAGGATCATAAAGAGTAAATTTCTTTTTAAAATACATATACTAAATTTATTTGTTGATAAGAGAACTTAATAAGGATATTAGTTATAAAATGAACTTTTTTTACCCACACATTATTTCTATTTTGGAATATAAACCATTTCGCTTTATTAATGGATCTTCTACATAAAATCTTGATCGTGTAAATTACTCACATTAAAAATCCCTTAATTTTTATGATATTAATGAAAATTAGGATAATTGAAATCACAAGATATTCTCTGTTTCACAATGACTTTTGATTTTTGTGCAGATATTGTTGAGATGGCGTTATTGATATAAATAAAGTTCCTTTTTATAAAAAATAAACGAATTATTAGAAACAACAAACACTCATCATAAAAGGTTTAAACAATATATAAAGTTTAGTTTACCTGTACATTAATTTTCTAAGTAAATACACAGATCAATTGTAAAGTTACTCCAAATATCAAATATAAAAATTTTCTCTGTTTTTATTAAGCAGATGAAAAAATTGATTAGAGTCACCAAAATATACAAAGACTTAAACATCACAAGAATACTTATCGGGATTTCTTTAATGTATACGTTTTAAAAAATTTAGGTTTCTGTATCATTTCTGGCAAAATACAGTTTAAATTTTTTCAGACGTCTGTTCCTTATATCTTAAAATGTTTCGGTTCGTGAAATTAAAATTCTTGAATCTAATATTCATTATTTACTACCAAACTAAAAAATTGGCTTGTCAATCTGCAGGAAACTAGAAAGTGTCTAATTTTACATGTTTATTCCCCTAAGACTTAGAATTTTAAAGATGACAGATGTAGAAAGGGTAATAAATCAAGTCTGCTTAAGATTTCTTTTCATTTAAAACATTCGAATTTTTGCGATGTATTCTAAAATTTGATGTGCTTAGAATATATATTATATTATTATTTAAAAGAGTGAATATTGTCAAAAACCCAATGCTTTCGGCTAAAAAATTAATTTTAATCCCCAAAGATAATGAACAAAACTCATTTTTTCTTTAGAGATACTAAACAAGACATCTTCAACACGCGGGCGAATTTTACTCACGGTAGCCAATTTATCTCAGATATTTAAATCACAGATTTTTTCTCCAGAGTTCATTAAATTGCAGAAACTTTTAAAATACCACGGAAAATACACTTTATAACTGTAAATATTCTTGAATATCATCTTAGGTTGACTTAGATCGTTATTGTAAATTTTTGCTACACAAAGGCTGTTTTAGATAGGGACATATTGTTAAAGCCGATTCCAAATGCCTACAGTGGAACATAAACCCTTAGGGTTTGGATCGAATGCCAGTGCTATATAGACTTTCGGCCGTCTTGGCGATAATCAACTTTTAATTTAAGAAAAAGACACAGAATTCCAAATCAATGTATCGAAAATTGAAGTAAAGTTAGGTTACAACGCAACTTAATTTTACTGCAGTCTTGGCTATGATGTCCAGCCTCTTTTATTTCAGTAGTTCATGCCAAATTACTACCATTTCAAGTCTAGAGATATTCGCTAAAAAGAAGAGAGTTTTAAATTCAACTCTTCCATGTTCTGAATTTTTGAAGCAGTCACTGTATTGTAATGATACTATGGGATTTAGTTGTAACGACTCTTACTTTGTCAAACACTCTCATTCACATTATGTAGTTCTTTTTTAAAAAATGGGTCAGTCTACAGCTGAGCGCACTCCTGGTTTATGCCTTAACGCAGAGACGGTAAGTACTAGGGATCAGGCTATATACTTTCTAAAAACTGTTACATTACCTACCGCCTGCAGTAGACCATAAGGTGCCAAACCCTTGTCGAAACCCTTCTTTTCTTTGTTAGGTACCACCGAATGACTATCACTTCGACTAATGTTCTCCGTCATAGTCTTTATTTGATCTTAAAAACAATTAGGCTCATTCGGGTACTAAACCTGATCTTTTGCTTACCAAGTGGTAGTAATGACTGTTGCATCAAGGAAGTATGCTTTTTGCTGGGTACCAAAGTAATGACACTAACGTTGCCATATATTCCCCCCCCCCCCACAGTCTTTGTTTCATCTTGAAAATAGGCTCAATTAGGGACTTAAACCTCTGCTATTCCATATCGGATAAGTTTTGCATCAGGGAGCTAAAGTGTATTATCTCCTAATAAACATGGGCATTCTCTATTGCCTACAAGAGACATAAACCCCGATTACTGGTCAAAATCCCTTTTATCCCTTTGGATACCACTGTAACTTTTCTCACTTTGACGAGCACTTTAATGCTGCATCTTCATTTCATTTTAAAAACATGTGGGTTCAATCGGAAATAGGGCTTGTTTTCTTTTGCGTACCGGATACGTGTGTTGACCACTACCCTACCCTCCTTAGTTTAAATGTCCTAAATAACATTTATAAATTTTTGAGACATATGAAATAAGGTTAAGACGCAGATTGAAACGCAGTTAGGACAAATATATTAAATAGTTTTTAAGAGCCTCCAGAAGCGAATAGAACATTCTAACTTCATGAAAATGGTTAAAAACATATGGAAGTAAAACATCAAAAAGGACAAGATGAAAAGAACATTTTTGCACATAGGACATTCCAATTAAGGAGGGAAGTACACTAGAAAGTCATTTCATATATTCTCTATTTAATGGTATTGAGATTGACTCTAATTTTTGATTTAACTACTCTAGTCAAAATCTGACATCATAATTAACTAACCCATGTATTTCATTAAAAACACTGGAATGTGCTTCTTTATCTAATGCCTGCACGAAAACATTATGAATTAATTAAAACCCTTCAGTTGGAGTTGCAAAAATTTCGTATAAAAGAAGAGGGAAAAAATATTCTATATATAATATTCTATAATATTAATATATATAATCCAACCTTCTTAAAAACTATCACGTCAGTACAGAACTATTTCTAATAAACACTTTTACCCTAAAATATAAAATTTCTAAAATATTAAAAGAGCAAAAGGTATACTGATTTTTAACGCAATTATAATATGAACATAATGTTTACATTTTTAGCTTTAGTTACATTTTTAGCTAATGTAAACATCCTTATTAACTCCTGAATTCAAACAAAAATGCTTAAAATAAATTCCAAATTCAAATATTTTTTATAAATAGATTTTACATATTTATGTACCTTTTTAGAATTGTAAATGTTTTTCGTTTTTTATCTGCAACAATCACCAGCGCCTTGACGCAAACATTTATTTTTAAAAAGTGTCATCGCTGTCTTACAGAAATAATCATATAAAAAAGGGAGAAAAGGAAAAAAAACATTTCTTTCACATTGGTTAAGTCAAAACGAGTAAATGTCTTTGTTAGCATGACATTTAAAAATTATGATCTGCTATAGTTCGGGAAAAAAACATTTGTTAAATTTTCGTCTTTGCATTTATTTGCAAAACAGATCTTGTCTTTTTTAAATAAATTTTATGATGTTTAATAAAAGTTACGCTATTCTTTTGTCACTTTCAACAAATGTTTTTCCTTTCTCTTCATTTTTTCCTTCCATTTTCCTTTTTTGAGACGGAATTTTGGCCCTTTTTCAAGCATTTTATAAATAGGGGATGAATGCATTTAAATATTTTTTGCATTCCTCTTTCTGTAGTACTTAATTAAAATATATATGCCTTCATATTAACACATGATAAAAATACATATAGGTTATTACTGTGTTTTTGGTATAGATTTCTCCGGCTATTCCCTCTCCGGCTATTTCCTCTTTAATATCATATAAATATGATTCACATTGGGATTCTAGAAAAAAGTTATTAAAATTTTATTTTTCCCAATGCTGCTCTGCCAGTTAGATTAATCACATTTTCAGTGCATGATTTTATATACTATCTTCTGCAAACACCAAAATCTAACTAAATAAATTGTATAAATTACGTTTGGCACACTGGTTATAAAAACATGAGAATTGGTTCTGAATCAGAGATAATTTACCTGGCAGAGAAGATTATAAGTAAAAAATATACTTTAAGGTTTTATCAACAGCTCACTGAGAAAAAAAAAAAATATATATATATATATATATATATATATATATATATATATATATATGTATGTGTATGTGTGTTTATTTGCTTATTTGTGTGATTTTATATTTCGTTGGGGTTTTTTTGTTGGGGGGTTATCTGTATTCTAAATTTTTATGCATGTACCTCTTGTTTTTAGTCATTTGTGCCTTTTATTGTGCGTTTTGGCCAAGGATAATTTTACAATGGCCTGATGTATTTATATATATATATATATTGCATGGTGCGACATATGACAGTAAAGTACGTTTCATCATACCATAGGAACGTCTGTCCTTTACTCAACCGAAGACTTAATCCCTAAAGAGGACTGGGTAGTATTCTGGAAAAGTAATAGGATATCTACTCTCGATGCATATTCTTGCATGCTTGCTATGCTTGCTTTGATGGTTAACAAGCATCCAGAAATCTAGGATTTATCTGATGAAATATTATACAAAGAGCATTCCGTTTGAATTTCTGTCAAGGAATTTTTCTCCTGAACCCAATATATTATTTATATACATTGTTAAATTTATATTCTGCCCTCTGTGGAATTTATTTCATGTTATTCCTGATGCTTGAGGACTGATTCTTTGAAACTGTTGTACAGCATTATTAGAAAGTACTCGAATGTATTCATTACTTGGAATAAAGTATGACTACAAAAAATCTTTCAAGATTTTATGTAAAACCCTGAAATGTCTTTCATGAATTCTACCGGAAAAGTATTAAAATCTCTATATTACTTGAAAATCATGTCCTAAAATGTTAGAAACGTATTTCAGATAAAAACAACTGAAATGAGGTTTGGTATATTTTCATCACAACAAGCATTTGAGACCTTCTACATGTTTACTGTGACATATCTGCATTTCTGCCAACATGCCTGCCGCTCTGGACAAATAATATCCAGTGGGTTTTCGTATTGTAATGTTTAAAAACAGGGACGTACAGTTAGTGTGCAATCAGAGAAGAGGGACTTGTACTGAGTCTTCCAAGAGGATATTCTAGTAATCACAATACAGCGTATTAGTAAAAAACTACACACTTTTAAGGTGCTCTATTTGCAATGAGTGATCATTTCATCGACGGGATTCTGAGTGCTTATTGAAGATGACGACCTGGTATTAATGAGGATCATATTTACAGTCGCACAACTTACAGTGAGCAAATACCGTATTTACTCGTATAGGCCACGTACGTGTATAAGCCGCACTTGAATTTTGAGACAAAATTTGGGGAAATTGTTTTTCTGAATTCCGTTGTAGACTCAAAGTAGCATTGTTCTGCGAAATGTAGCAATGCCGTACATTCCTTAGAGTTCAATGCTCGCCTAACAATATCAGGTACAGTTTAGGTAATGGTGGTGAAAGAACAGTGTAAAACAGATGATTATATATATACTAGTGCACTTAGGAATTATTTCGCACGAAGACAAACTCTTGACAACTCAAAAGAGTTTTATTAAATAGTCCTATGGTATAATGTATACAAACAATATTTGCAATACATTGAATTTCCGTGGATATGATACAGTGTAATAGGTTGTAAGGTATATAGATACTAATTTTTTATGATAGTAAAGTGTTCTAAACTAAAGTGTGTTTACTGTGTTTAATTTTAATATTCCGTATATAAGCTGCACCCCATTTTTACCGACCTATTTTAAGGAATAAAAGTAAGGCCTATACACGCGTAAATACGCTACTGTAGATTTCAATTTCTTTTATGAGTAGAGGGGAATTAATTTAATTATGCATAGGGACATATTATCATTCTTAGGATTGTATAACAAAAATATGCTTACAACTTGAACGTTCTTATAAACTCAAATTATTTAAGTTGGTATTAGGAATTTAAACTTGGACGATCAAAGTGATAATTTCATGGGAATAATTTATTTAGTGTTTTTCTGGTGTGTAACATAGAGGAAAATATTTTAGTTTCTATAAGAATTTCATCTGAGAAATTTCTTTATGTGTATGTGTGTTACAAATGTGTGCTGTTGAAATTGTACTGAACGAAACTCCTGCCATTCACTAAAACTGTTCATTATAAAGAAAAGTTCCTTAAAATAAGTATACCAATTATTCTACAATGAAACCAAAATTTACTTTAATCATTTAGAGTAAGGAAAAAGGAGAATTTGTCTGTAAAAAACCGAAATTGATGTAATAACAAAACTTGCAAATGGATTTTGTATATTTTTCTTAAATATGCATACAGTGTAAATTACGAAAAAATAACAGGAAGTGGTTTTTGGAAGAATTGCAAATTGTAAAGATGTTTGCATTACGTTACGATACGTTTTGTATTACATATTTGTAACTAAGAAAAATAATCTGCCATTATTCTCTGCTAAGTAAAATATTTTGTATGTTTTGTAAAAATAGGAGTCTGAGACACTTTCTAAAAATAGCCAATCTTATCAATTTATTTTACGAATGCTATCAGTATTTTATAATTAAATTTTTTTAATAGCTTTATCATCTTTGTGTCAGAGATTCTTTATCGCATTTAAAAACAGTTTTCTTCGGTTGATTATCAAAGTTGTTTAAACCCAGCTGGTATTATCTTTCATTCAGTTATGCTGGCCAGATCCACCTGGTGCGAAAAATGGAAAAAATTTTTAAGTAAAAAATTTTTATTGGTCAAAAATTTTTGAGAAAGTGTTTTACGCAATATGGCAAGTAGTAACCTTAGGAAGTTTAAATTCAAGATTCTTCAAAAACTGTTGTTAATTAAAAATATTAGCTGAACGGAAACTAATGATATTGAGAATACTGTATATATTAAATGTTCAGTAATTAAGGAATATTTGATACTTGCATGAAAATAAATTTATGTTGAGCTAATTATGGAAAGCAAGATAGAATTAAAATAAGTGAAATTTTACAAAAATACAAAGTCTGAAACTAAAACATTTTAATCCTAAATACTTGCGAACGCAATAAATAATTCTTTGCATTTCTTAATATATTTTGCAACTGTATTCAACTGAACATAAACATTTTTCTTCGGGAGCCATTTGAAGCGAGAGGCTGAGTCCAGACTTGCATCGAAGAATGAACATTTTTCACAATAATGTATCTCCGTATCCTCTAACAGCCTCCTTAAAAACAATTTTCTTGTCACTTGAACCGCAGGAGAAAATGCATAAAAGGTCGAGAAAATATGCAAGCAGAGGAGATTTTTCCGACACGAGACCACACAGTTTCCAGTTAAAGTTGTAGCTTATGAATGATAGAGTAAAAAATAAAAATAATTTCTTTCGCACATTCAGATAGTTTTGTAGTATGTTAAATATGTCTTCAGCATTTAAAAAATATCTTTTTTAAATTATTTTAAGGAAATATTTTAATAAAATTGGGAGGCTAAAATACGTATATATTAAGCATTTCAACAATGCGATTAATAATGTTGCAACTTTTTATTCAAATATAAAACTCAGTAAACAGTTTAAGAGGAATAATGAAATCTGTTATATACGTTCTATTGTCTTACATTACAATTTTTTTGATATAAGGAAATATGAACATATCTAAAAGAATTTTAGTACGGTATAAGAAAATATTATTCTCGCCATATGTAATGCTTTTATAATACAATAAAGGATTCTTCCTCGTATCATGGAATATACTAGAGTCATGACTTAATGAGGTTAATAATTAATTAATTATTTATTTATTGCAAACTCCCGGAAGATTGGCTATGACGCCATTTGTTCACAGTAAAAGGGGAGACTGCTGGCCATTCATTTAAAGGGGCACCGTATAGGTGGCCTGCATTACCCCCTACAAGCCGGTCCCGTAATTTAGAACTGAGTCAACCCCGCACCTCCAGAAGTAAATTTGAGAACTTGGAGGACACTGCAGCCACGACAGATTTTACGTGCACCGGCCAACATTAGTGAACACGGTGGTGGATTTTGTCAGTGATCGGCATCGAACCCGCAACTCTCAGATCACTGGCTCGAAGTTTTGTCAACCGGGCCACCGCGTCCCCGATTAATTATTAATACAAAATTGAATTTTCAGCGGCTGAATTCAGACTCAAGTGATATGATTCACGGATCTTTCTAAAGACTTAATATCTATTATGTCAACTTAGTTGCCATTTCTGCATGAAATATTGCTATGGAATATAGATATAATTTATTTCGGTACAGTGGTCATTAGTTACCATATTAGATATTCTTGAATATTCAGCAGCGAACTTTTGAATTTTCCTTTTGCCTTTAAGGACATTACAATTCATTTATACTTGGATATTTTAAGAATTTTGGGTTTAAAATGTTGTCTGAACAATTCAAAAGTTGTTTCCAAGTAATCAGTTTTCATTTTGTTAAAAAATTATAATATTTTCTCGTGTAGAAATTATAATAAAACAATATCTATTCAGACAGAATGAAGATTTCCTCTTGAATGGAACCAAAAAAACCATCACAAACCACTTACTGAAAAACACAAGCTAGCTGAAGTATCTTCAGTGAAAAATTATTTCAGAATAGAGAAGTTGTCACGTTTAATGAAACCTTATAAAAAATTCGAGAATCCGTGTCTTTGGACTGTTCTGTCCTCCTGCTGAAAACAACCGAATTTTCTTTTTCTACGAGAAAGAACTATTTCTCTAGTTTACCCCAGTAGCAAAATAATGGTCTCTTAAATGATTTTATCTAAATGTTCTTTCATGAAATGATACTTCCTAGAAATGTAGAAATCATTTCTCAAATTGATTCTTCTGTAGTTTAATCACTATTCATGGACTTATAAAGACCACTGATTGGAAAACATATGTTAAATCAAATGATATTTGCCATTTCTTTGCGTTTACCTAGTAAAAAATATGGAATATCTTCGATAAATCATCAATCCCTCCCTGTCTTAGTCTTTTTCCTTGGAGACCATTTCTAATTTATATCCCACAGATTTATGGTTGCATATTTATACTGACGGTTCTTTAAGAGACAATGGGGCTTCTGGTTGCGGTGTCTATAGTAAAGACCTATTTGAACTTTCTCTGTCAGCCGGTATGGAAACTTCAAATTTTGATGCTAAAATAGAGGCAATAAGACAGGCTTCATTGGTGTTTCATGATTTGAACTCTCCTCTTCCCCAGACTGCTTTTGTTGTTGACTCCCAGGCCGCTATTCTTGCTGTCTGCTCTTCCAGCCCTACCTCCTCAATACGAGTCCAATCGACTCGTTAATCACTTAGCGATCTTATTCCCTCTGTCTGGAGACTTACTTTTCAGTGGGTTCCCAGTCATCGTGATATTGATGGCAATGAGAGAGCTGATAATCTTGCAAAAAAGGGTTGTGATATTTATCAACAAACATTTCCAGTGTCTTACCACTCAGCAAAAAAAAATATATTGCCAAATGTATTGTCAACGTAATTGAATATTTCCTCAATATAGCAGCTAGCGGAAAGATTTGGAGCCAACTACTGAAGAATCCTTTCCAATGGATCTGCCTCAACATATTTTCACTGCCAATTTTCGAATCACCACCTCACATGACATTTTATTCTGCCATCTTTACCGCATTGGTTTGTTTACTCTCCTGACTGTCCTCTTTGTTTGCCTGGAGACATTATGGATTTTAATCATCTTATGACGTGCACCTTCTTAAAGGACTATAGATTTACTACTGGCAGTTGGAAAAACAGAGCTACTTTGTATTGGACTGCTAGAGGAGAGCTATGGTCTCTTGGCTGTCTCTCGACGTAGAAAAAAAAAGAAATTAAATTAAAAAATTACTGAAAAATCTCAATAACATATTAGTTAACGTTTCTGTCATTAAAATGCATAAATACAAAATTTGAAATATAGGTGCCAAAATCAATAGTAATTGGTTTATCTCTAGACCATCATACGAAAATGGATAAAAATAAATATACAGTTTTATATCCTTGCAAGCTCCATTTGTGTAAAAAATCAGAGTGTTTCTAGGCCAAGAGCAGACTTAAACCTAAAGTGTCTGTTTCCTCAAAAAATGTTTTACTCTAGTGACTATCATCCTATTACTTTTATTGGATCTAAAAAATAGAGTGAAAGAGGTATGAAGTGTTTTTGATAAAAATAATATTTAAATATTAAAATGTATTTTTTCAACTTAGAGTGTGTATTTTTTCTTTTTCATTGAAATTAGTTACATACATTAAATCAAAAGATTAGATGTTTAAATGCCGATGAATCTCTGTCAAGATTTTGACTTTTCCCTTGCAGAGAAATATACTGGATTTCAATCAACGCAATTCCGTTGAGAAGTAATTGCTTTTATGGAAAAGCATCTGCTGCAGATCTTCTAAAGTAAGTACGTGCATAAAGTTGTTTTGATGACTATATTGATTTTCCATATAATTATATACCTCACAGCTGCCTATTTATACTTTTAGATAAGTTATAACACGAGAAAATCACAATGCGATATTTCTCCTTCAATTCCTTAATTTTTATTTCTCACTTACGATTAAAAAGGAAATTCAGTTCGCCGCTTGAGGAAAAAGTATGTTAAGTTCCTTATAGTACTTCTTAATTCCTTATTAACTGATAAAATTATATTCTGAACGAAATTTGTTTAACATGTTCCCAGGCTTATTAACTGATAAAATTATATTCTAAACAAAATTTGTTTAACATGTTCCCAGGCTTATTAACTGATAAAATTATATTCTAAACGAAATTTGTTTAACATGTTCCCAGGCTTATTAACTGATAAAATTATATTCTAAACGAAATTTGTTTAACATGTTCACAGGCTTATTAACTGATAAAATTATATTCTAAACAAAATTTGTTTAACATGTTCACAGGCTTATTAACTGATAAAATTATATTCTAAACAAAATTTGTTTAACATATTCCCAGGCTTATTAACTGATAAAATTATATTCTAAACAAAATTTGTTTAACATGTTCCCAGGCTTATTAACTGATAAAATTATATTCTAAACGAAATTTGTTTAACATGTTCCCAGGCTTATTAACTGATAAAATTATATTCTAAACGAAATTTGTTTAACATGTTCACAGGCTTATTAACTGATAAAATTATATTCTAAACAAAATTTGTTTAACATGTTCCCAGGCTTATTAACTGATAAAATTATATTCTAAACGAAATTTGTTTAACATGTTCACAGGCTTTCTTAAGAAAGTTGCAATTGATGGGCTTTTGGGGGGTACTTTTGAAAGTCATAATGTATTATTTTTACCTGAGACGTATTCAGAAACTTTCTCAGTAATGAAAAAATATTTTGTCGATAATTTATTAATTATTAGGACTATAAACAAGAGTTTTAGTATTTTCATAGAACAACTTTTGGTTTAAATTTTACATAGATTAATCTTTATGCACTTATTCTGATTATATGCAATTTTCTTCGGAAATTTATTGCAAACATCCTAAATTAGACCCTCTAGCTCTGGAATGTTTTATGACATTGTATCCTCCTGTTTGTGGCATTTTCACTTCATTTGACAAATGATTAATAAGATTGGTTCTGTGAATTAAAGAGGCATTGTCGAAAATAAATGTCATCGTGTGTCTAAACCTTTCACGCTCAGTGTGGTTGTAACATGAGATTTGATTCTAGTATATATGACTCGGATATAAATCAATAAGATTGTTGACTTGACTGATAACGATATTTAAACCCTTGTCGAATATGTTAGAAGTTATTTCATAGAAACTTCTGTACTTGAACATTACGATAAACACCAGATCTTACCGTTGCCTCCGTCAATTTGAAGAATTGGATAATACAGGTAGGAACCAAGGATTTATGTTGATGTCTCTAGATTCCCATTCTTTCGTATGCAGAGTATATCTGAAGACATGATTCGCCAGACCCCGTGCGCCAGACCATTTCTCTCCACCTACAAGGACACGTTTCAGTTGTTCGCAGCAGATAACAACGACTTCCAGTCACTCTCCTGAATTTTACTCAATAAAGCAAGTGCAAAACTGCCCGATGGAGGATTTTTTTTCTCAAGCGTCTCTTTTAGTAAAGAATGAATAGCTAAGGCAAACATTCTATCAGTGAACAAGGCATGGATTTATTGATATTTAAAGAACATGGACTTAAATCCAGTTCTACATTTTTTTACATAGACTAAAACCTTATATAAGTTTTGGTGAATTTATATAAGGTTATATAAAGGTTATTTAACCGTTTTGATGGCTTCTGTTCTTTTATGAATTCACAATTTGAAGGAAATATGCTTAAAACAATCCATCCTTGGAAATTGTTTTAAGTTACCACTCGCCGTAAAAAATATTTTGCTTAGGATTTATAATTATGCATTGAGTTCACCCAATATTCTCTTAGTTGAGTAAAAATAAATTAGTTTTTATATGTATATATTCTATACATATCTGAAACGAATGTTTCTTCAAGAGAGATTAACATACATAAATATACAAACAGCCAAACAGAGTAAATCACTTACATCACTACATAACAGCACACTTATGAATATTAAGCGAATCGAGAAAAAATGGGATGTCATATCTCTTTGTTGATAAAAATTTAACCATAACCGTGATCATAATTTCTGTTTAACTCATTTCCTCTGAGAACAGATACGATGCATTTTTGACTTTTATTCTTTAACAACGACCTCGCAAATCAATTTGCGCCAGCGTCTCCGTGCTACATAATGGCGAAAATGTCTCGTCGTGTAATGCATCCAATGCTCGTACTTTTGATTTATGATTGAAAGTTTTAGCGTTGTTAATGGTTCCATCCGACCTTCTTTTACGATAAAATTTATGAGGGGGTTTAATTTTATATAGTCCCCATTCTAACCACCGGTATTAAATTTTTGCAACAGGCTGTTAAAATCTCTATTTTTTGCGTTCCTTAATATCTTGCTGATAATTTAGGGAAGTAATTAGTAATGGGACTTTTTCCGGTGAAAAATTGAATACATTCTGCTTATATTAGTCTCTGAAAATTTATTTGTCGTGATATCCTTTTCTCAATCCTCAAGTGAGATTAATTAGAAATTAGTTTCATAATTATGCTAAAATAATTGAAGATTCAAGAGTCAAGCAGTGAGTGATTACAAAATTATATGACCTTCAATAAATTCATTATGTTATAGGAAGACCTGCAGCAAAATGAAAAAAAAAGTTTTATAGAAAAATACAGTTTGTAAAAATGTAAAGCATTTACACCAAGATGTGTATGCAGTTAATTTTTAAATTGATACTATTTCACATACCATGTTTGCAACAAGTTCGGGTGTGTAATAGACGATAAAATTAATGACTGAAGTATTTTTTAATTCATCTATATATATAAAACTGTTCCATAACTGACTGACTGACTGACGAATAACGCACAGATCAAACCGCTGGACATAAAGGGTCGAAATTTTTCATGGCTATTCTTCTTATAGTGTAGGGGTGCATCAAGAAAAATTTTTAAAAAATTCTTCTTAGATTTTTTAAATTAAATTTTTAATCTGTTTTTGTAACATTTTTTAAGTTTGAATTTAAATTAATAATCTGAGGGTTATAAAATTTATATCACGAGAAAGATCATACAAATTACTTTAAAATGAAATCTTTTACAAATATTTACCTCTATTTTCTGATCTTTGGTGAATTTTTAAATATTAATTTTTAGAATTTAATTTATTAAATGCTGGTCACGTGGTTTCTTTTCTTTTTGGGATACTTCAAATTAATTTTGCGTCACGTGCATAACAACGAAATAAATTGACAAAAAATATTTAAATACGGTAAAAGATAAAATTTAACCACTACACTAATTGAGATGGAAGTTTTTTAAGAATTTAATTCAAATTAGTATGTTTTATGGATATTAAACATACAAATTAATTTCATACATTGACCGTTGTATTTAATTTGTTCGGCATTATTTTGTCTATAAAAATATCCGTTACAATTTTTTTATTAATATATTTTTTAGTTTTTTTTGTCATTAATTGCATACATTGACCATTGTATTTAATTAATGTACTCCGTAGCGAAGCACGGGTATTCAGCTAGTTTAAAATAAATAGAAAGTTTGAGCTCATGAAAAAAATTATAAGACAGAATTTTTCAAGTCTTAAGAAGTAGTGGGATGTACTGAATGAAAATGATCTCTTAGCAATTAAAACGATGCTAAAAACACCTCGTAAACAACTGAATTTACTGACATTGGGCTGTTAATTTTACACGTTATAATACTCATTTGTACTTTTCTGTTCACTAAACACTTTCAGGTCTTAGGTCAGATACTTGTAATCGAGCAGACTTTTACATTCCTTAATATACCTAAGCGCATTAGTCTTGCTAAATTTGATCCCTAATAACTAAATAAGAGATAGAAAGTATAATAGTATAGTTTTATATTTGCCTTTACATTCTATTCGTTTGAATATTTGAAATATTTTACAGAAATAAACTGATTTCTTCACATTACGTATTTTTTAAATTTTGAAATGTAGTTGCTTTGTATCAAATAAATTCGATCAATTCAATACTAATAATCAATTGAGGAAAAGTATGTTCAAAGTATATGGCTAAAATGTCATTAAGATTTTTTTCTTTTTGTACATTTTAACTGTTAGTCCTACAACTTTTTAAACAAAGATTATCCTTTTTGACTTTGTGTTTAATTTTTACCCGAAATGATATCATGCTGAATATTTCTTCTACCACCAAAATAACATCAAAAATCTCTTTAAAGATAAGCAATAATTAATTTTCTTGAGTATTTTAAACTGTGGGGCTCTAAGGTATTTAATTGAGAATATGAAAATAACTTATATTAAATTGACAAACATAAAAACTGCTGTAGTTCAGAATACATATGCTCATATTGGATATGAAGCATAACAAACATGTTCAATGAAGACTAAAGTTGGTTGATCTTCTTAAACCTATCAAAATAATGAAATTCATTTACAAATTTAAGAAGTAGCACAATATTTAATAAGGATTCCGACCAGCGGTACATTAGTTTGAATTATGACACATCATTGCAAGTAACAGAGATGACGTTGCTGATAACAAAAATCTGAAAACTATCCCTTCCCTTTTAATGCCTCTAAATTCGAAACATATATTTCATCTAAATCTCACGTCTTTGTTCTGGCAGCAAATAATCCTCACCATTTAGAATCACTGAGTTTCTCTCGTTGAAATAAACATTACTTCATTGTTCCATAATCTCGTGCACTTTTATCGCCCGAATCCACACGATTTTCAAATAATGGCAGACGATATTTTTCTATTTTCCTCGTGCCTTATTTCCATTCATAACGGCTTTTCTATGCAATAGAAAGATTAAGCATATAATGTTCTAAACAGAATGCAGAGGGGGAGAGATGGAATAATCATAAAAACTAAGATTCAATTCTGGTCACGCGATGGGATGACCGGATCGAAAAGTTCAATGAGGTTCGATTGTGTTTGTCTGGTAGACCAAAAGTGGGGAATATATCAGCGATTTAGCAGAGCTGTACCGGCAACTATGGGCACTTGAGGGGGGGGGGGGGGGGGGAGGTTGACTGATATTGGGAATAATTCTCATTCATCATTTTTGGGTGAAATTTGTTGGATAAATTCGGCTAAAGTTGTTCCAGTGGGTTTGTGCTTCAAGCAATAAACTAAATACATATTTCGTCCAATGATCTTCAGTATTTTATTTTGGTCCAAATCATAATTGATATGTCCACTGATTAAAATGCTAAATCATAACAGTACAAACTATTTCCTGTTTCTTTTCCAATACCAAAAATTGAGAATAGATCAGTAATTTACCTGAACTGTATCAGAAATTAAGTTACCTGAGAGGGACAATAGATAACTTAAATTTTTTTTTTGTTATTTTTAAATCAAATCTTAAAATCTGCAAAGTATAAATAATTCTGTTGAGAGCAATAATTTTGTTAGCTACAATGATTAACAACCTTCCTCTTTCTAGTGAAAGATAGGAACATTCTTTAACAAAAAGACTTTCATATACCCTATTTGGATATAATTCAACTTAAATTATTAAATTAAAGGACATGACAGCAAATTTAGTCTTGAAAAATTTAGTCTTGAAGAAAGGAATTCTTTATCCCAATTAATTATTCGATCAAAGAAATGTGAAAGCTAAAAAAAGTATAAATTCGTATAGAAGTAGTACAAATAGTTAAAAAAGAGTTTAAACGTATTGTGCATGTTCATAAAAATTCGCCATGTGTTCTAGATGCGAGTTATTTCTCAAAATAATAAATAATTAGTTTTACTCATTGTAAATAAACACGAAAATTATTTCGTAGAATTTTTTATTGTAATCTATTTCAAATCATTAATTGGAAGAATGAAAATTAGTTTTTACAAGATAATTTGAATTACTTTTAAAATATATTCTTTTCCTTTAAATTAAAAGAAAATCAGATTTCATTAAAAGGCGAAATTTTGATATGAGTATACATTTTTGAAATTATAAAAGTTGCTCCTATTTAATTTTAGATCTATTTTTATGAACCTTCTTGATTTCAGGATTTGTTTAAAAATCTTGTGTTGTTAATTAATGTATTTCTTTCAAATTTAACAAGTAGAAGTATATTGTCTATATAAATGCTTGCATCTATAGAATGTATATTTTCCTATTAATTTTTTTTTGTGTGTGTGCTGAGAAAAAGGACGTATTTTATTATAATGTATGTTTTTTACTGTGTACAGGGTTGGTGTGTCAAAAGATTTCCTGTTTCAAATCTTATAAAAAAAAATTCTCTGATATTAATTTACAATAATTTCTGCTCATTATCTTTTGATTTTCTGAATTCTAAGCTTTTATTTTTGCAGATGAGAGATTTGCATGAATTATGACCTTCTCACCTGAAGTACAATGTTTTTGAACAGTAATTATAAAATTTTAAAGTTTAAAATAAATAAAAATAAATCAAAACAAATAAGATCTGATTTCTTTTATTCGTTTTACACCGATGTAATAAAAATCTCCTATTTAAACTCATTTTTATTTTTCTAATGTTTACGTAAGAATTAAAAGAAAAACATTCATGCTTTTAGAAAATTCTGCAAAAAGACCATAATACTTAAAATTTAGCATTACATATTAAGTGATGGAAATAAAATTTAGATTTCCCTTCTTGCATTAGCAGAGTGTGCCATCAGTAGAGATATAACGAGTAAGATTAAAAACGTAACTTAAAAATTTATTTAAAAGCACATATATTATTGGAGCATCTTGTTTCCATTAAACAGTGAATACAGCGAGCAACGAACAGAGCGAACCACTCGGACCTTACAAGCAGATTTTAACTATATATACACATACTAACATTTGCATATGACACAGATAAAATTACAGTTAAATACGCATACTCACATTTGCATGTTACGTAGTTTAAACCACAGTTAAAAAGACAAAAGATTCAAATACAAGTAACAAATTACGACGTCATTTTCAATTTACCTGTCGATATTGAAAATGACGTCACTGACCTCGACAGAGGTAAGTCTTTGGGCTTATATGATATTTGGCAGTTTAAGAAATAATGACGGGAATGAGACACCTTGAATTAAGTAAAATACAGTTTCCTAAACTACTAAAAGTTAACACTAGAAAGACGACTGCAGCCATTTTGACGGTTTCGGATATACTGTTGAGCGCTATCTCTGTATTTATGTCCTCAGAATTCTAAAATTTTATGACTTTTTCTAATTTTGCGCGAAATATGCACACACATTTACAAAAGTATATTCAATATCAAAGAGGGGGGAGAAAATGCGTTGTATACCTACTAAGACTAAAAGCCGTCAATTTAACAGTAATATAGAAAATAGGCAGTAATCTTTAAAATTATACAGGAAAAATGCTAGTCTTTTTTTCTCTCTTCCCCCTTTTGCAAATAACAGAAATATTGGCTCTTACGAAATATTGGTGTTGAAAAGTAAGGACTGCACAAACCATGCATATATTTTTACGGATAAACCATACCAGATTGTCAGCTCAGCAAACCTGCATAAAAATATATCTAAATATATACTAATTTATTATATATTGGTATGAACTAGTTCAAAATTTAAATTATTTAACCATTTAAAAAACTCATTAAATATTTTACATTCTTTATTTTATTTTTAACCGTCAAAATGATGGCGTTCAGTATTTTTAGTAAGAAAAATATTCCCGTCTTTCTAGTGTTATGCTACGTTCAAAATGTTAATTATTTTGCATTTAAGTCATTGCGTTCTTTAATAGATTATGATATGAAGAATTAATAGTAAATGCGATGTGTGGTATTCTTTTAAATCTCAAGGAAGTAACAAGAATAAAATTATTTTTGCACAGAAAAACTAAATGTTACATTGAAAGGATCAAATTATTTATCCCAATTGATTATTTGATCAAAGAAATGTGAAAGTTTAAAAAAGTATAAATTCGTATAGAAGTAGTACAAATAACTAAAAAAGTGTTTAAATGCATTGTACATGTTCGTAAAATTTGGCATGTGTTCTAGATGCGAGTTATTTGGCAAAATAATAAGTAATTAGTGTTACTCATTGTAGATAAATACGAAAATTATTTCATAGAATTTTTCATTGTAATCTATTTCATATCATTAATTGGAAGAATGAAAATTAGTTTTATAAAATAATTTGAATTATTTAAAAAAAGTTATTCTTTTCCTTTAAGGTGGCTGCCTACGTTCGGATCCAATTTTTTTTAAATCGTTTTTTTAAGGATTTTTTGGTCTTTTTAGGTAAAATAGCATTTAAAAATTAAAAAATAAACAAACACTTGCCTGTAAATGCCATATTTTTTTTATAAATTGGTCAGTTTGATGTAATTTTTAATGAAATTTAGCTAAAACGCCTATCATTCTACACAAAATTCTAATGCTACTACAGTAACCACCGCTTATAGTGATCAGTGGTTATAAGAATCAACCGTTTATAAGAATCAATATCGCAAAAACAAAAACAAATGTATTATTTCCATGTTAAAATTTCCGCTTTAAAGAATCAATCCACCGGTTATAAGGATCAGTTTGTAATCTTTGCCTTCCTTTCATTTTTCCAAAAAATGCCACTTGAACTCTCAAAAGGTACGAAATTCTTTCTTAAGTTTTTGAAAAGAAAGATTGATAAAACTTTGGGGTGGAAAACAGTCGTAAAATACATTCCTTTAGACATAACGTAAAAGTTTCTCCTTATACGTTTTTGCTAAACACTGTCTTATTAGCTTTACCCAGGGGCATCTAACCCGCCCGGGTCCGATTTCACTTTTCTCCAGACAGGCACTCCTTTTTTCCCACCACTTACTTCCTGGTTGCGGATTTCTGGACCCTGAAACACATAAATCTTCCGCGAAGTGTCCACCATCACTTACGCAAACGGGACAGTGGATTCAGCACTTCAAACCGTGAAACGTAAACGGATCCATTTTGCTGAATCAGATGAACCAGATGCTGAATCAAACGTTTCACGGTTTGATTCAGAATCAAATCAAACCGTGAAACGTAAGCTATAAAGTGAATCTTCGTCTGAGACTGTAATAAGCATACGTCGCTAGTATTCACTTTAGTTTTCTAACAAAATTGCAAATTAGTGTTAGAACTTTTTGATAGTAGAATTCAAATATGATAAAAACAAGGAAAACTCTTAGTTTTTCTGAAAAACAGAACTTGTTAATTAGATATGATGCTCTTCCAAAGTGTAGTCAAAGAGAAGCTGCCTCTTGTTGATTTTATAATCATGTGTTGTTACTTATAGGTCTAGAAATTGAGTTATAGTATTTGTTTAGAAATTGAGTATTTTTAAAATTATAAAAAATAATTTTAATAAATGATAAATAACGTAAATTAAAGAGTATTTAATGGTAAATTATGTATATATGTGCCTGTGTGTTTATATATATGTACAAGTATATATTTGTGTATGTGTGCCTGTCCAAAGGGAAATTTCGGTTATAAGAATCAACCGCTTATAAGAATCAAAAACACTAATAACAAACGTGATTCTTATAAGCGGAAATCACTGTATTTTAATTTCCTTCTCACACATCATACTTATGACAGTTATGTTCAAAATGACCCACAATCTAAAAGAAATTTTAAAATGCAAAAATAATACAGACAATTTTATGTTCCAATATGAAAATTTTCCCCGATTCGCTATTCCTTTCCTTATAAAAACAGCACCAAATAAAAAACTATTTATTATACATCAATTATTGTGCCTCATTTCATTAACAATAGCATCTAAAACATTTCCTGAAAATTTTATCAAATTATATGCATTATTATGTGAAATATCATGATAACGGTAGAGATTTGGCTAAAAAACAATTCTGAGAAAAACGCTTTTAAAATTGTTTGTCACTTCAATTTTGTAGCAGACGATGTTTTTTAAAATAGCTATAACTCTGCTTCTAATTGATGTAGAATGGAAATCAAAACGAATTTTGAAAAAAAAAAAGATTGAATTACATTATTCTTGCAAAAAATAAAATTGACCAAAATAGTCAAAAAATGACATTTTCAACGTAGGCAGTCACCTTAAATTAAAAGAAATCTGATTTCATTAAAAGGCAAAATTTTGATATGAGTATACATTTTTGAAACTCTGAAAGTTGCTCCTATTTAATTTTAGATCTATTTTTTAAGAACTCTCTCGATTACAGGATTTTTTTTATAAATCTTGTGTTGTTAACCAATGTATTTCTTTCAAATTTAACATGTAGAAGTATATTGTCTAGAAAAATGTTTTTGGATCAAATAGAATGTATATTTTTCTATTAAGCTTCAATTCTACAAGTATTTAACATTCTTTTAAATACTTGTAGAATTGAAATTATTTTATCAGTCGATGTTTTTATATAATTTTCGCCTATTGTTTTACAATATTAAACAATTCAATTTTCCTCACCTCATTCCTTATTCATTACGGCTACTATAAACCCTCAGACCCGAATCCTGGATAGTGTAAACCGCACCCCAGGGATTTAAAGACACGTCATAGAGGACATTTGCCACCCATAGCGTCAGATAGGGGACCGCTCAAACCTCCTTGGACCCCCAACGAATGTCGGCTTAGAGGGGATCGCATCCATTGTGCCAACCCCTGGAATACAACATCTGTTTCTTTTTAGCGTATAATTGAATATGTGCATTGGAAAAAAAAAACTGAATATATTTTTTTAAAAAGTGTATAAAGATCTGTGTTATTGTGATAAGGATTTCGGGGACTTGTTTTTTTAAAGAAGGGAGCTTTTATTCTGATTTGCATGCTTCCGGAACTGCGATTTCGCATGTATTTTGACGGGGCGTAGGTGTGTTCCCACTGCGTCGACATGCAAAGAGATCATGTACGACACATGGATCCCGCTGGGTTGGAGAGTTATGTTTTTTTTTAATAAAAAATCCGCTGGCCTTTTAAAGAGTCTTTTGAAAATGTGTGATGAATAGATATCAACATTGCGGGGAGCCAAAGGGTGCACGAAGAAAATAAATGGATTTGAAATCTGAATCAGACTGTAGTCCTTGTTAATAGAGATATATTGGACTCCTAAAATGACATGATATGATGATGAAGTGAACGATTTACTTAATGAGACTTAATGGTGATGGATGAAACGTAATATTATTGTTTGAGATTTTGAGGGACTATGACGCGTGGGTGATAGGGAGTAATTGTAACAATGTAGGTTGGAGGAAATTCATTAAATAAAAAGTAGGAAATAGAAAGCACGAAATTTTTTTCATAGACAATTTTGAGACTACTCCCTCTCTTATAACCAAATAAATTAATTTAAAGTGTCCGTAAATCAGTGTTTATTTAGCTTTTTCTTTCAAATAATCCTAAAAAAATACTGCCTCTTTCACTGAATGTATAATATCAAATGGTAAGGTTGTAAACTAGGGCATAAATCTAGTTCAAACTTTCTAAAAAACAAATTTATAATAAAAAGGAAATTTTTTGCTAAAAAAGCATTTCTTACAAGCACAATTTAAAAAATTGATAAAAATAAGGTTATTTTTATTAATATATTGGTTTTCTTTTTTTGGAACCCTCCTAGATCATTTTATTGTTCTTGTGTACCTGTTAATTTAATGATTTTGTATACATCCACGATTTAGCCTGTTTTTCGCAATATAAGTGAACTTTTGTGGCATTTTCGTACACTTTTAATACATCAGTTAATATTTAATTAATGTACATATTTATATGTATACATACGTGTATATATATATATATATATATATATATATATATATATATATATATATATATATGGAGAGAGAAAATGATGTGTGTGTGTGTGTGTGATAAAACGAGATTTTAAAAGTTATCCTGAGTGTATTCAGGTTAATAGCCCAGATAACCTTTTACTAAAATGTAAACTAGTGTAGAAAATTGCATTTACTTTCCTTCACTATCAAAGAAATGGCTATACGTTTGATTCAGCTTTTCAAATAACATTTCATGGATATATTTGGCACTTATAAAAATTATATTTAAATAAGCAGAATAAAAGTTTAGGGCAAATTAAATCATTTTACAGGAAACTTTTTTCTATTATATAGATAAATATAACTTTTATCTATATCTTAAAATTATTTGTTTTTAATTCCTCAGATAAAATTTAGATTTAGTAAAAAAAAACTTAGTTCATACCTTTTTTCTTCTTTTATTTGAAAAAATTCTTTGTGTCAAGCAATGCTTTTGTATAGTGGTTATTATACTGGGGTGCGCGTATGTTGAGAGGTATGTGTATCACATATCGTCTACAAAGTTCAGGGATTACATAAGTAGCATTTAAGGCATAAATGGCAATAATGAGACAGACTTCAACATGGCAGGAAATATCCTCCTGTTATTGCTCTATAAATTTACCCTTATTTATTATTTTCCTTTCTATTCGCAAACATACTTGTATATTATTGCTTTATTTTATTATTAATAATTTACCTAATTAGATTGTTCAATGAGCTAAATTTTGCGATAGAAACTTTCCTTAAAATTGAAATTGAATAAACTATTATGCAAGTAAATTACAGGGAAAAACTTAAGAATTTACAATTCGTCAGTTCAAGAAAATTTTCAGTTGAACCATTTGTTGTTTGGCTAGTGCTTTTGTATTTCCAAATAATTCCTAAATAAATGTTAAAAATTTTTCAACATATTTATCACGATAAAAATTTTATAATGCAGTTTTATATTTAAACATAGTGATTTCAAAATAAATATAAACGTATGGAATTATAAAAATAATTCTTTAAATAGCTTTGACAAAAAGGGAATATTTTTATTACACGTATGTTTTACTTGAATACATTTAAATTTTACTCAGAAGTTTTCTAGATTGTCACAAAACCTTTCTTAAAACCTGTTATTTATAAGTAATTGTTTAGGAGATGGTAAGATATTAGTCACAACTTTAAAAGAGGTTTGAGAACTACTTAATGTTCTTGCGTCTAAAATGTTCTTTATTTCAGGTCTACGCAAAAGAAAGGGATATTATACCTAAAATGGTTTCTAAAGAACGTTATTTACAACATATATTATTTTCAAATTTGGTATCTCAACTGTAATTCCTGTCGTGGTTTAGCTTGTTTAAAACATTGTAATCTTTAAGTAAATTCAAAATTGTGGGGACAGGTAATATTTGCTTCACAGCATGGACACAGTTAAAATGAAAAAAATACTTTTACAGGCGAAATATCGTCATTAAAGAAGGTAAGAGTGATTAAGGCATGGAACAGGAGCGATCAAATAAATATCAGCGTATATTGAAGGTTTATAATGGCACTGATTACATTTCTTAACAAATAATATAAAAATCAGTTGTGTCTAGTAATCTTCAAATTCTCTATTACGCTGATAGAGTGTAATTAAAGTAGCCAATAGTTGTCCTAAAACGTAAATATTAAATGGTATTCAACGATACAATACTTTTAAGGAGGTTCTATACAATTAGCAAATATATCCCTGTAAAGAAGATACTTTTACCTGAAATTGTTTTACTGCGAAAGTGAGTATTTAGTATCTTAATGGGGATATCCTAGAGATAACGGCCATATTTAAAATGGATTATCTCTAGATAATTAATAGATACCAGAATATATGGATGTACAAAAAGAACTTACAAGCATTATTGCCTGCATGCATACATGCTTACACGTATACATGCCCCGAGAGAAAAATTTAATTAAAATATTTATTTTTTGTTTATTTTCTTTTTCTTTTGTAGACAAAAAGAGACTGCCACTGAGTTAACAAAACTATTTTCTTTCCGTCTGACTTTATGAACAGAGTTTACTAAAGTATGCATAAAGTTAAAGTCACGCTTACAAAAAGTTGAGAATACTTAGCCAAAAGAAATTAAATTTATCATCAAATTGATCTCAAAGTACTGGGAGGTTCATTGACTAGAAACTTTTAAAAGAGAAAATGATACAAACTCATTCAGATTCAAAACGAACATCTCAACAATTCCTTCGAAATAAGAGTAGAGACATGGACAGAGCAGTTACAGGGTTTCAAATTAGATTACTACCGATGACTTTTTTATTCTTTGAACATGACAGCCCTTTATCTTTGAACAAGTCCGTTAATTTAATCACCAAACGGCAAGACTTTTCCTATCAATATGTGATTCTCTTATACTTTAAAAGACATAACTGAAAAAGAACATGGTGAAAAAAAGTTCTCGTAAAAAAGAAAAATCAGTCTTTTAACTACACAACTTTTAAGCGATTATTTTCGAATAGGAAAAAAATGTGAGGAAGAAGTGAATGTAAGGTAAAATTTCCTGAAATCTAAAATCTGCTATAAAATTATTATTTAAAATATTTGCTGTTAGGAAAGACAAAAGTTAACATTTGGAAATCTAGGTGCACAGAATCATTGATATTCAAGTTCGTATATAGAACCATTTGTATATAGCCGCATCTATGTAACTTTGGAGCCAATAAAAATTTGTAAATCTATATGAATATTAAAAATACAAGACAACAATTTTGATCCAACTACTGAGTACGCCAGCAATTGTAATATTTTTCTTGATTGATTATTTACCTTCTTAATATACACTGCTGGCAAAAACATATATACACATTTGAACCTTATGAAATTGTAGGTAAATTATATTATTGCTTTGTGTGAAGAACTAGAATGATGGTCTATAAAGAAAAATGCAAAATAGCAATCCACGAATCATTTCAATGAAATTAATTTGGTCTTTATACACTTTACATTATACTTTTGTCCTTTTTATGTTACACAGGGTTGAAAATATTGTCTTAGCAATGCTATTTATAGAAATGGGCTGAATAAAATCTTCATAAGTAGGAGATTCTCTCCTAATCTAAAGTTTATCACAATTTTCTAATGAGGGATGAATGGAAAACAGTCATACTCAGATTCCTTTATTTACGTCTAGGTGATTACAATTAATTTTACTTTTTAAAATCCTTAATTCTTTTTCAAATTTTTTAACTTAACATTAATATATAATAAATTGTTAGTCGATGGAGGCATTGTGAACCATTATAATATTAATTAAAGAATATGATCTATATTGAAAATACTTTTTTTTATTTAAACATGATACAGAATATCTTCCATTAGTCATTTGTTGTTCTTTTATATACAACCAAAAGACATTTTGAATAATGTAGCATTTTACGCCAAAAAAATTATATTTTCCCGCCAATCTTGTAACCTTTTCTGCGCCCACAACAGGAGGTAAATCGCCAAGCGGGGCCTCTTTAATTGAGTGCTGTCGTTTAATAGAGTTATTCATCATTCTTTGACTTATGATGAAAAATTGCCAGTTACCTTCTTCAGCTGCTGTACCGCTATTTTTTCTCGTGCATGTTAATGCTCTCGGCGTGAGTATATATTGAAAGAATAATCCATAGCTGACATGAAAGTGTTGAATGATGTCGACTATTAATCTCACTTCCTAATATGGGGAGTGAGCATGAACTGTATGTCCGTGTTCGTATATTTGCGTGTTAAACATTAGTGAGACATGAGGGAATAAGTATTTCAGTTTTAAGCTTTGGGTATATTTTTCGTCGTTCAATATATTGTGTCAGGGATCGGAATTTATCTTTTATCACTAATTTGTGCACTTCATATGTTTTCATTATTTTAGATAGAATGATCTTGGTGTATATATTGTTTAGAATTTATATGACACTTTACATTATATTTTTGTCCTTTTTATGTTACACAGGGTTGAAAATATTGTCTTAGCTCCATTTTATTATTTTCTCCATTCTTCTACTTCTAATAATAATAACTATACATTCAATCATTTTTAGAAATTTTTTTAAAAAAACGCGAAAATATTATGCAAATATACATTAAACTTTATAAACAAGTTCCTTTAAATATACTAGATACTTGAGAGCTCCATTTCTATAATCTGTAATTAAACGCTAAAGTTTCGTTATTTAAAAGCTGTGATCATTAGTTAAGGTCATATTACGGCTTGGCGTAATGGTGCAGTTTGTGTATCAGAAAAGAAAAAAAAAACTCGGCTTCTACTCAATTACAGATAAGGTATTTTTTAAGTGTCTGTGATGAATTAGGAGAAAGTATAACAGAGGTTAAACGTTAAGAACTCATTTGATTTTCCAATATAAAATATTTTCCTTACCTGATGTCCACTCCCTTCATTTATGAAACTATCCAACTGTTTCACAGATGAAGTTCGATTTTCGATTAATTGAATTATATTTTCTGAGATTTCTTTTGAGATTTATATGTACAAAAGTAGCATCTCCTTAGAGACCTTCTTTATGAGAAATTTTATTTCTGTGTGTCAAACCTTCCTGGCTCGGGGAATTTTTCGACACCGAGTATCTGTCAAATTTCATCCAAACGAAAGTTTTCAGTTGTCATATATAATCTTCTCCATTCTTCTACATCTAATAATAATTTATTATTAGACATTAATGTGAATATAATTCATTTGGGCATTAAGTTTCTATCCGTGGACAGAATTTCAACTCAAACACTTTTTGTTACTTCGAATGTAATGATATTAAGATTCTTTTGTCTGATAAATGCCTTTGAGTACTTACTACAGCTGGTTATAAGCAAAAAATTTAAGTACCAACACAAGAGAATAATGTTACGTGGAAGAAAATTTCTTTTGGAATTTACTATAAAATATAGAATGAAACACTCCTTTTGATTTTCAGGTTAATTTTAATTAAAATTATAAATAAAGTTGAATTAAAATTAAAAATTTTACTTTTTAATTAATGTCTTTATTAGTCCTTCAAGGGTTTATAAAAGCTTATTATAACTATATTTTTTATTCTTGAGTATTTTTTTCTATTTAAAATTTGAAGGCTTCTAACAAGTATATTATTTTCTACTTTAAATCTTGTACATTTGAATAGAGAGAGCCTACATGAGCATTATTTTCCGTTTGGGTGCATGTACGATCTTGCACTTGTGTGTGTAAGTGAAACACATTTAATAAACAATCGAAGGGGGTTCAAGGATAAAAAGCTTTTTTTCTAAATTTATACATATTTTATACATATTTTTTCCTCTTCCCTTTTCATATAAAAAATTCTTGAACAGTTCAAAATTATTTGGGATTTGAGAAAATTTTCAATATTTTTCAAATTTTCAAACAATATTTAATCATTGACTGGAATAAATTTTCTTTTGTAGTTTTCCAGATATCAGAACATATTTTCATAAATTTTGGTCTAAATTAAAATTCTTATAGATAGTTCAATGAAAATAAAACAGGAGAATGCTGTACAAATGTCATAGCGACTTGGTCATAAAGACTTTAAAATAATTTTTTTTAGAGTTGACAAATCGGGAAAAATCCAATTTTAAGATAAATAGGCTTAAGAAACAGATACAAAGCTGGGTACGGCTCGTCGGTGCAGCAGTAAAATATTGTATCAGACAATACAATCATCGTAGAAATACGCATTTGGTGTAATTTGTTTCTAAAGTTCCATAAGGTGACTTTAGGGAAGAAAAAATTGTGCTATTTTGGGGGATTTTGGTCTTAGATTTTTAGTCTTTGGGAATTTTTGGTCTTAGATTTTTAGTCTTTGGGAATTTTTGGTCTTAGATTTTTGGTTTTTGGCAATTTTTGGTTTTTAGAGAAAAAGAGATTTGATACCAAGGATCCAGATCTCTGTAATGATGGGTGTTTTGGGAGGGAAATGTCTCAGACACCTATGCTATATTGCAGCACATATATGCTTATAATACATTGACTCTTTCTAAATTTTAGAAGTTGTTTTAAAATTTACAGATGGTACAATTATGATAGGTAAAGATTTTAGCTCGGAGCCGTTAGTGAGTACCATGACAGAGATAAGGCAAGAGCTACCAGCAAGCATTAATGTCCAACAGCAGCAATAGAATGACTGACTATTTGTCAATTTCAAAAACTTTTATGCTGAAATTCCCAAGAAATAATCTTGGCTTCATAAAAAGGAAACTCCATCATGATAAGTAAATTCTCCCGTATTAAACGTCATTGTGAAACAGCTGCGAAAGTGAAGAAAGAAGTGCATATTCCATTATTCTCGGAACCCTGAACTCGCCAGAAAACTTTTTCCGGCTGTTTCTTGCCCAGATGTCCAAGTAACGAGGAAATTAAAAAATTCTGTCTTTGTCACACAAAGAAGCCCGAGGCTATTCAAAGCATTGTTAGAAAGGGTTTAAGTTAAATACCCCACGTCTATGGATAAAAGTCGAATAAGAGTATTTTTAAAACTCCCATCTTTAATTGATCTGGAGTCATAGATAATAATCTGGAGTCATGAAAAATTAATCTGGAGTCATAGGTAATAATCTGGAGTCATGAAAAATTAATCTGGAGTCATAGGTAATAATCTAGAGTCATAGATAGTTATTCTGGAGTCATAGATTTGGAGTCACATTAAAAGAAAATAATCTGGGTCATATTTAGCTTCATATGTAACAACTTAATCTTATCTCTCTGTCATTTGCAGTAATTACTGTAATATATATTATTGATTACAATTCTTATCAAATGCATATAAAAATAATAATTCAAATTTAAAATTTTTCTATTTTTGTCTCTAATTCCCTACATTTTTAAAGTATTTCTGAAGTTTTAAAATTCTTTAAAACCGTTGAGAAGTTAAGAATTTTCGATATTACTTGAAGAGAAGAAATCGGTACATTTTTGTGAAATGCAGAACATGACGTCAAGTAATGAGAAGAAAGAAATTTAAATCTAATTTTAATTTAAATGACGTATCACCATTATAAAAACAAAAAGGTGATTAGGGAAATGAATGATTGCAAACAATAAAAGTCAATATTCCTAAGACCACCCATTAATAATAACTTTTGTGATTTTTATAGGTAAATACAGCGATAAATTTTAACATTGTTTGTATTCTCTTATAAACTTCTTGAATTAAGCACATGAAGGTGAATAAAATCACCCACAATAATTCTTATGTATGTGGCTATAATTGTAAAATGCTACGGTTCAATTTTCATATATTAAGTTTAATATATTCAGAAACTGCAGGTTGAACCAACAATCCCAAATAGATATTCAGGAACAATTGACTTTAAAATAATCTACATGAAACCATTCTTTAAACAAACATTTTCACAAAAATCTGAAACTCTACCTTTTTTCAGTCTGAATGCTTTTAGCACAGGAAATACAACTAGTGGCTAATACACAACAACTTAAAAAACTGGTCTGTTAATCTAAAAAATTATTTGATTTTTTTAAAAGCATATAAATATTTTATTTTTCCACGCACTTTAAATTAAAAAAAAATATTTAAAAAATATATAAAAGCATTCTTCCCTGTGTCGGTATTGCATAGATGTATGTGATGCAATGTCGCTGACGTCATATCTGAGAGCCACTGTGCCACGTCATCCCCTCACATTAGGATGGCCAACGGGCCGCAAATGATCTATGGACCACCTGAACCCCCCCTCCCCCCCTAACGGCTTAACTAGGAAGATTACTTTCACTTTTTAAGCCTACTTACAATGTTCTGGGTAAGAACAATATGGAGAGCGGGATGTTATATGGCACGGGGTGTTATATGGATAAAATATTGCGACATATATCGGGGATAATGCAGTCATGAATACGATGAAAGATTATCAGTATATAATCTTCGTAGTTAGGTAGTTGTCTGAAGATTAGAGTAAATAAGTTTAAAATGATATGCCAAATATATGGTATTAAACAACTAAAAGTTAGAAAAATTATCTGAAGTTTTTATCTTACTGAATTTTTAAACTAATTTTGATTAATCCCCAAATACCTATTTCTCCTGTTAGTTTTAAGCTTGCAAGAATATTTTTAAAAGGCTTGCAAATTTAACACTGTATGCGGCTGTATTCTTTCCTTCATTAGAGCTTGTACGATTAAAAAAATCTTGCAGTATTTATTTTATAACCTACTAGCTGAATACCCGTACTTCGGAGTACATTAAAATTAAATGCGACGGTCAATGTATGCAATTAATGCCCCAAATATATATATATATATATATATATATATATATATATATATATATATATATATATATATATATATAATTGTAACGGATATTTTTATAAACAACATAATATAGAAGAAAATATTCAAATTAAATACAACGATCAATGTATGCAATTCATTTGTATTTTTAATATCCATAAAACATACTAATTTGAATTAAATTCTTAAAAGACTTCCTTATCAATGAGTCTAGTGGTTAAATTTTATCTTTTACCGTATTTTAATATTTTTTGTCAATTTATTCCGTCGTTATGCACTTGACGCAAAATTAATTTAAAGTATCACAAAAAAATAAAGAAACCACGTGATCAGCATTTAATAAATTAATTTCTAAAAATTAATCATTAAAAATTCCTCAAAAATCAGAAAATGAAGGTAAAGATTCGAAAAAGGTATAATTTTAATGGATTTCTTATGATATTTCTGATGATATAAATTTTATAACCCTCAAATTATTATTTTAAATGCAAACTTTAAAAAAAAGTTACAAAAACACCTTAAAATTTAATTTAAAAAAATCTAAGAATATTTCAAAAAGCTTTTTTAGTGCACCCCTACACTATAAGAAGAATCGCCATGCATAATTTCAGCCCTTCAGGTCCAGCGGTTTGGTCTGTGCGTTATATGTCAATCAGTCAGTCAGTCAGTCAGTCTCGGAACTGTTTTATATTATATAGATTAGATTCATAAAATACTTTTGTTAAAAATTTATAAGAACAGACTATATTATATGCGAACTTTACATTTCTAATTTTTTAAACAATTTTTCGTATTCTCAAGTAATACATTTTTATCAGTTACCATGAATCACCAGCTAATGATATTTTATATTAAGAACCTCTCACCTTCATTGGGAAAGCATTGAATCATAGGTCCGATATTTTGCCGCTGATCTTTGGCTGAAGAGCTAACTACTTTCGGCATCAGAATTTTCAGATTTGAGTTCCAAGGTCGGTACTAGTGGCTTTTGGCTCTTCGGAATCAACTTTTAGCAGTTTGTAGGGATCTATTTAGCTACCCCGTAGCCCAAAATATGTTGTGGAGCTACATTATCCAAACAACAGACTTATTTTATCTTCAAATGCATGTATGTCCAAATATTTATCATTTTCATTATGTCTTCAATACATATCAAAACTAAAGTATACAACTGTTAGAAAACATAGAATTATTTTATTTATAAGAAAAGGATAAGAAACAGCTGACAAATACACATCTGAACCAACTCCGCGAAGTTTTCGTGGCGAGTTAAGTAAGGTCGAGGTCTGTTCCAGAGATATAAGTTTGTTCAAGAGATTTACATTTCTAAAATCATTTCATTATTGTGCTTTTAATCCCGTTTTAACCATTCGAAATACTCCTGTTATATGCACTATTTGAAATAACGTATATTCACTTTCTCTGTCACACTCATATATACAGGAAAAAATGTATAGCTTTCAGGTATTTTAAAGTGTATGAAATCTATGAAATATTATGTAGTCCTTTTAACAGTTTTACTGAAAATAATCATAAGAGATAAAATATTTGACAATGGGTATTGTTTGTATTAGAATTTTATTTAAATTCATTTTTTATTCTTCAACTAATAGACAAATCAAAAATCTTCTTCTTCAAAAACAGAAGAAAAATACTTTTTTTTTTCCTGTTTCTTCTCAAATGAAATATGAAAGTCCGAAACCCTACCCTGTTTGTCAAAGCGGTTTCAGATTTGAAGCCTTATATGTACCCATGAGAATAAAACAAGAGAGATATCACCTGATGTAAGTACATGTGTCAGGAAACACATTCGAGACCTTTTGCCCCAGACCTGCGTAAGAGAAAGAACTTTAAATGCAAATTTATGTAACACATTCCGATATCCTTTGTGCCGCGCTTCCCCTTATGCAAGGTTGGGCACCGTCCAGCCATACCTAATCACGTGCACGGGCACGTGTGCTTTTGGGGGCTCAGGTGCGAAATGGGAGTCTCCCCTCATGGGAAATGCCACCCCTGTGTGCCATGATGGAAGTATTATTTAATTAACCCAGTTTTCTGTTGCAGTTATTTCGTTCCAATGACAGAATTGATATATGCTCCCGTTTAAGATGGGAACGTTCAAGTTGTAAAGTGCAAATGCCTATCATAGCCGAACAGTGAAGGGTCAGGGAGCATTTAATTTTATGATTCTCCTTTCTTACAATCTTAAACTTAAATGATGTAGAGCTTCATAGATTGTGAAGAAGTTATTTGTACTTTGTTACATTGTAAAGGACTTATAAAGTGGGAAAAATATACAAATGCTAATATTTCGGTAAAAAAATTATATCTGTTGCATAAGAAGGGGTATGTTAAAAATATACTTCCGAAAAAAGAGCATTTTTAAAAAATGATTACATAACAGAGTCTTGTTAGACCATTGGTGTAACATGGGAATAATGGTAATGCTTATCATGAATTAGATAAAAACATAAATGAAGAACTCAAAAAAGCATTTAGGGGAAATTCGTTCATAAATCAGTGTTTGCTTGATTGGCATACGTAGTTTTTCATTGACTGTATACAAATGCGTAAATGTTTTGTCCAATTTTTCCCTACAGTTGCAAGATTTTTTGCTATTCCGAATTCTTTGTCATGAAACAAAATTAATAAATTTGAAGCTAAATGCAGCATGTAATTTCTATAATGCTGAGGATTAGTGAATATATACGATGTAAAGCTTAGTGGCAGAGTTTAATAATCTAACCATAATCTTTTTTATGGCAAAAACTTTTGTATTTTATTTATCTAGTTAAGTTCTCAGCCTCGAATCAAATGAGTCTCGAGATAAATTAGTAGCAAACATATTTTAAAGTACTGTGAATCGATTTTTTCAAGGTTGATTTATATTTTTACTTCTTCATCAATATCTTCATATATGCTTCTGTGACGTCGATACGACATTTATAATATAAAATATTGGCCATATGTAAAGAATTTAGCATATTTTACTTTAAAAAATTCTATGAATTTGTCGTTTTCCACTTAGAATTGTTTAATTAAAACTTACTAACTTTTTGAGCACTTTTTGAGCACCTTTTTAAAAAGTACATAAAACATGAAACAATATCATATATAAATTAGGAGAAATGAACTTACAAAAATTAGAGTTATTCAGATCACTGATATCAGAGCTATTGGATTCTTAATACAAACAGGGGCGATACTCAATCTGAATGTCCCTCTCTCTAAATTTGGTTATAAATTCATGTAATTTATATAAAATCTCAAAAGCAGAATGAAGTATTATTCCAGAATTCTGATATTATATTCTGATATAAAATTTCAAAATGAGAATGCATTTAAAATCCTAGTTTAATGTAATTATATGGAAAATTAGCAATCCTGCTGGTAATTCGCACATGCATGAGGCAATCATGTAATGATTTTCAATAGATGCTTTCCCAAAGAACATAAATATTTCATTGTATTATTGCATATTTCGTACATAAAATTTATCTTTTGTTTCCACAAAATTCTGTGTTTGTTTCCAACATCACGATGAGAAGCAACCGCTGCTTTGAATTTCACGGTCCATTCTCCAGACGAAGTCAGCGTGTTGACTTCGTCACACGGGGATGAAGTGGACCATGTGACTGTTAAGAGAAAGGGATTGCACAAAATCCCTACTCCCCTTCCTTTAAAGACGTGTTCTCAGATGGTGTGACTCACAAAGACTGAAACTTCATACATAAACTGAGAGAGTGAACAAATCTAATTTATATGGTAATAAAGACTGTAATACTCTGTTAACTTTAGAAATACATAACTTTCAAATTTGACGTTTTTTCATTGATTAAAATAAATAAATTTAACTCGGTATCAATTGAATATATGGAAATTAAAAAATTTGAGGCCGTGTATTCTTGTTGCACTTTATCCTGATTTAACCCTTCAGCGGGCGTGCCCGCGTACAGAGTACAACATTTTCGTAATTTGGAATGGTTTGTTTTTACATGTAAGGTTTGAATGTTCTAAGCAGTTTCTATTTATAGCTACATTCTTTCTAATGCAGGTCTGATTTCCTGACCCTTGTATTCCTTTCCATTCATCCTTAGTCGTGATTTAACCGTGGTAAACCAGTGATTATACGGGATTACAATACGACAAAAGCAGGATTTGATGTAGTCGACCCAATGTGCAACTATTACACTATATTCCGCATATCCCGAAGATGGACAATCTCATTGTTTTTTAGGATTTTGGACATAATTGGAATCCATTCGCAAGTTGTTCTCAGATTAAATAAATAAGGCGATTGAAATAAGGCGATTGCATATGCATTCTTTGACCTTTAATTATAAATATATCTCAATGTTATCAACATTTTATATCTTATCATAAAATGCAAAATAATATTTTCAATTTGAAAAAAAAGTTTATTACAAAAGGAATAATCAAGGTCAAAGTGGCGTTACACTTTGTGCCACGCGCGCCTGCTGGTGTTCCATAAATTGGCGCGCCCGCTGAAGGATTAATGATAGAAATTTTTTTTAAATAATTTATAATCTTATCGGTTTATAATGTTTTCTTTAGGTCGCATGTTATTTTATATATTAGTCCTGTATGGCAGAATACAAAATATATCCGGTGTGATATTTTTTTTGAAATGTGCTTTGGGATGGATTTGAATCCTTTCAGAGGTCTCAGGAATTCAAACAACGAGAACACCATTGATGCAATCTGTCAGTTATTTAGTGATTAGTACAGCTCTATTGGTACCGTTCTTCGATTTTATACGAACATAAAAAGACAGTTGGATGAATGTTTATGAAAATTCAAGTACTAAGCTTATACTAATTTTAATCTCGGAGGACGAAAAAATGAACTTCAAAACAAAAGACAACCATTTAGAAAATATTCAAGATGTATTTAGGAATGTAATCCAAACTTCAGGTTTCCTCCCATCGCTGTAGTTTTCAGAAGGTCTAGTTTTCTTGATGTTCGTGAATTCAAATAACACTACTAAAAGGCATTCGGGAGAGCAGGGTTCAAATGTACGATAGAACATTAGTGGACCATGGAAGTTTAAGATAAATTGTGGATTACCTATTATGGAAGAAAATCAGCATCGCTGAAAAAAAAACTAACTATATGGGTGGCAAACATCCTGGGTCGTTGAAGCAAAAATGTAATTCTGAGAGCATTAAGTATACAAAATATGGGTAAGAATGTACGGAATCACATTGATTTCGTTATGTTCTAGGAATGATAACGTGTTTATTATGGTGGCATCAAAGTCCAGAGGATCAGGTTCGATTTCCGCTCAGGATTAAAAGTCTGTAACTCCAGTTACAGACTTTTTAATCTTGAAACATCAGAAAGTGTGATTTTCATGATGCTCGCGAATTCAAATGATACTGCAAGAAATTATTCATGAGAGCAGTGCCCAAGCAGACTTTACAACCATTGATGAGTCTGTAATAGACTTTTCAATGGTTGTAATGATTGCAATGTTTCTTTAGCATCTGTTTTCCTTTTTTCATAGGTAGTACTATCGGGGATAAACTAGTAATTATGATAAATGCCCAGCACAAAATTTCATAAGTGATTTGCTATTTCAAGGAACTATAATCATTTGTGGTTTAAAAGTGAAAATGAAAATCATACCACGAAAATGGATTTTAGTCGGGTATATTCTCGTATTTCCTTCCCAAATTTCGGATACTGGGGGAAAAGAAACAGGATTTTTTAAAAATAAAATTGAAAATGAAATGGAAGGAAACACAGTGGTATTTTTAAATGACCCTCACTTTAAATCGTTTCTATAATTCAGTTTGAAACATTTAAGACCTCAAGCCTAAAAAAGTTTTGAATTTTTTTTTCCTCCCGTACATTCAGTTACAAGTCAGATTTGGAATCTAAAATAGTGATAACATTTCATGAAAGGTAACTTTTATCGAATGTATGTCGACTGTTTGGTAACATATCTCATTTTCCGTCAGATGTCAAAACTCCAGATGCAATCCCTATTTTCTACGAGCATTGGATTTCAGTTGCGTGTGGGAAACACTATATTCCGTCCAACCTCGATCGGAAGATCTGTGTAGCCTGCTTTAGACTTTTAACCGACTTTGAATGTGTGCCTAAACATCCGCATTGTATCGGTATTCCGGAAAGTTTAGATTGTTCGCTCTGACACGATGGCAACATGACTGCAAATCATCTTTTTCATTTGTCGATCTTTGGAGCACTTATATATAACATATTTCTCTGAATTTTCAGATTTTCACAGGAGCATTATGCATTACTGGACTGTTAGACAGGTGGCCAGTACTGCTGATGTCGTAGTCTTGGGATAAAAAAAAAAATTCTGTGTGGGAAGGTAAACCCTGTCCTCCATTGCTATTCTCCTTGTGCAGCATCACAGTGGTATTTAAATTATACATGAATTAATATTGACCAATAGTCTTGATAGAAAGCTTGAGAATTTTTTTGAACTTTCCTACAACTGCACATTTAATATTAAGTGCACTTTTCAAAACTACAAGTATTAGAATCTTCAGGAAGTAATAGCCTTAACCTGTTTAGACCATTTCACGTTTCATTCATTCAGTGTGCACCTCACTGACTTCGTCACACAGGGAGGCATTGGACCATAGCCCATAGAATTGCACGGGGGTCACGGAGAGTCTCCGTTTCGTTCGGGGGTGGAGGAGTGACTCACAGACGGGAAATGCTAATCGGAAGGAGAGAGAGGATTAAAAGAATGAAGTTAATGGCCCACCAAAGAAAAAGTGATGGACTGATGGCATTTATTACGGGAAAAGCCCAGGTTTTATATCTTCCTATTGTACATGAGACGGGAAAAAGTAAGGAGGGTGAGGATGGCAACAATTAAGATTCCGCTCCTTTTTAATAGGGCAGGATTTCAGTGTGCAATAAGATTAATGGTGCTATTGATATCTATCAAAATTACCCTCTACTGAGATAAGTTAAATTTTAAGTTTGGAAAACAAATTTATAGGTAATGAATAAAATACCTTGCATTCATTCGTATCATACGTGAGAAAGATATTATAATAATACTCTATGCTGCAAATGAGAAGGACTTTGAGCATTTATCTGATCATGGCATTCATGTTAGAAAAGCTTTAACTTCCATAAACGTTACTTTCACTACATTTTGTTAGCGTATGGATGTAAATATTTATCTGCATGCATACATGTGTAAATAAATAATCTATAATGTTTACTCAGGGCAATAGCAATAGACGCGGTCTCTAATTATTTCTTTTTTAATCTACCAGACATTTCTAACCTTGCCTACACTTGACTGAAAGCTCTCATATTATAATTGTCCTTTAATGCTAAGTTGTCTTCAATTAATTCTCATTTTTCTGCAGATATATTCTATTGTATTTGCCTGTACGAAACACAATATGTTACATATATATAATAAAAAATGCATTGTAATAGTTGCCTAGACTAAGTTTTTACTGTCAAAACTCTGATAACTTCATCTGTTTCAAGAGTTAAAACGGCTAACCTCTGTCAGCTTTAACTGCGTGTCCTGTGCAAACCTTAGATCTTATTTTTTTTATTTGAATTTTTTGAAATTAACTTAATTCATAAGTGAATTCTTTGAGTGTAGTAAGAATGGGTTCAGATTTCATAATTCGATCCTTATTTAGTTCTTAGACAGTATAATCACTTAGATTTAATTTATGGAATCCAATAATAATCAACTTCCAGTGGATAACTATTGTCCAAAATTTCATACCTTTCCTTTATTTCAGTTTAAAAAAAATCATCATTAAATTTATGAAATAAACCTAATGTCTTTGAGTTTCAAATATTTTTGGGAACAATCTCTCTATCAAGTCATATTTAGGCCAGAAAATCTATGATTTAGATTGCAACAAAATATCTCTCGCTGTACAATCTGAAATAATTATTTATGACTTCTTCCTTATGTTTTACATACCAGACATTAAATTAACCATGATGATAAAAAGTTTGCTCTATGATAATTTTGTTTTCCTCTGTTTACGCAAAAGGGGCAATCTTTGAACGATATTTTGTATCCAGTGGTATTTGTTCATATAAAAAAATTTGCAAAGTTACATAAAAGTTATGGGATTTTAAAAAAATATTGACGTCATTAATTGTAAGCGAATTCATGACGTTGGAAGCACGTGACTTCTTT